>CM057843.1:48138864-48386364 GCA_030068075.1 Paguma larvata | reverse complement strand
GGAAATACCATGTCACGCGGTGAGGTCGTAAGACAGCCCCGGGGTGGCTGTTGGGAGGCAGGCTCTCTGGAGGTATCCCGGGTCCCAATGGGACTCCACGCTGTCCCGCTCGGAGCAGGCTGTGTGCGTGTGTGTGTGCGCGTGTGTGCACGCGCGTGTGCGCGAGTGTGTGTGTCGTACACTGAGAGAAGCAGATTGCCGACATCCAAGTTTGGCTCTGCCACGTAGCAGCTGGGTGATCGTGGGCAAGTTTCGTGCCCCCTCCAGCCTCATTTTCCCGCCCACAGAGTAGTGTTCTGTCCTGTGTGGTTGTGGTGGAGGCGACAAGGGACGGTGTCTGGTGCCTGGCCCTGTAGTGAGCGCCCTGCTCGGTGTCGATGTTATAACAGGACCGTTGAACACCAGCGTTCTCCCCGCTCCCCAAGGAAACCGCCATGTGGCCGCGTGTTTGTTCTCCCTTTTCCTCGTCAGGTTCCGCCCCTGGTCCCTGCTCTCTGGCCCCACTGTCCGGGGGGTGACATCAGACTCTGGAGCAGCTGGCCGGACAATGGAGCGGAGTGTCCCGGGAGGCCGGAGGTGCTGGGGGAGGCGGAGGGTGGAAAAAGCCAGGCTGTCCTGCCCCAGAGGCCTCAGGCCGGTCCAGAGACAGCCGGTGCCAGACCAGGGCCCTGATGAGGCGGACAGAGAGACGGACTGGAGCAGGGAGAACGGGGAGGGGAGCCAACAGACGCGAGGAGGGCAGGAGCGAGTGTCCAGTGTAGACCGGCAGGCAGGTGAGGCTGGCCTCGGACCTGGAGGAGAGCTCAATCCCGCCCCTGTGTCCTGGGGCCCAGGTGGGGAGCCTCCCCGGTTCACCTGGCAACCAGGTCCTGGAAATTTAGCTCGACCTCCACCGAGCACCTGTTAGAGGTCAGATACTGTGTAACACTGGAGCGACGGAGGCCAGAGACTCAGGCTTGGTTTCAAGGACAAAACACTAAATGCCATGTGGTAGGTCCAAAATTATAATAGACACCCATTTCCTACGTGCCTACGTTTTCTGAACCCCACATCGCCCCGTGAGGGATGATCGGTTTGTGCTCTGTGAGCAACAGAATAAAATATTCGAAGCTGTGTGTTCACTGGATCCGTGAAACCCCAGGCCCAGCAGGACGAGCCGAGGGCTTTAGGTCCTGGGCGCCTGCTCTTGGCCAGGGGTTGCCGAGGGCAAGGAGGGGGCCCGGGGACAGCCATCTGTGCCGGGCTCCTTCTCCCAGGCTTTTCAGTCAGGCGAGGTCAACAAGGTCAAGTTCCCCAAGTCTCCAGGAAGTGCCCTTATCACCCTCCGTTTCACAAATGAGGAAACTGAGGTTCCGAGAGGCCCCGGGAACGTGTCAGAGTCCACATTCAGACAGGAGGATCTGAAATTGGCGTCCCCCGAATGTCACACCTCCGCCAGGCAGCCACTAGGGCTCAGGCCCCATGTCTGTGCGGGGGAGGGTGGGGGGCATGCTGTCATGATGGGCAGGGAGCCTGGGACGTAAGTCAGAACATCTGAGCCTCAGCCCCCCACCTTCCTGGGAATGTCACCCGGCCTCTCTGGCCTCAACTTTCCTGAGCTGCGGTGAGCACCACAGTTAAGGAGCCTCAGAGCTCCAAAGTGGAGTAAACGTTAGGGTCCCCCTGTCACCCAAATATGGTCCCATTGGCCAGACTTCCCTCCTGCAAGGTCACTGGAGCAAATGACACTACCCCCCACCCACACACATTAGCCCAAACAATGACACAAGAAGGGCTCTTGATACAATGATCTTTTAATTGGAATCTTCCTCCCTACATTTGAGGAACGCCCCCGCAACGACCTTCTTCAGCTGTGGAGGGGCCTGGACGGAATGAAGGGCTGAGGAGGGACAGGGGGCGGGGCAGATGTAGAGCTGACGGCGGCTTTCTCAAGTCCTTTATCTAGTGTGTGTGTGGGGTGGGGGGTGGCTAGACTTGCTCAGGAAGTCCAGAAACAAGAAGTCACCAACAAGCTGCCGCATCCCCCAAACCTGCATTGGCCAGGCTTCACCTAGAACCTTCCTCGGGTCCCTGCAGCTCCCAAGGCTACCACCAGATGGAAGCATCGAGCAACATTCTTTTTCCTTCCCCAGCCTGTCTCCCCTCCTCCTTCCCTTCGGAGTCTTTCACTTACCCACTCCCCCCAACCCCGACTCTTCCTCTTCCTATATTTCCTTTCCCACCAGACCGGATCCCGGGGCTTCTATCTGCTTTCTGTCTGAGGAAGCCAGCGGCAGACGGACCTGGGACCATTTGATAGTTGGGAGGGCCAGCCGTGGGTCAGCTTCGGGTGGGGTGGGGGCGGGGGTGGGCGCCCTGGGGTCTGAACATTCATCTTCAGTCACTAGGAGCTGGGCAGTGACTAATATATGTCTATGCCCTGGCCCCTGGCACCCAGTAGGTGTTCACAAAACGTCCACTGAGTTGGACTGAACAGAGCCGAATTCTTAAGTCGACCGTCAGTAAACCAACCAATAGAGCCAAGGAGACACACGGAAAATGTGTCCTCTGCTGATGCCTTGGTGGCCTCAGGGACCACAGGGCCAACTTGGCCGAAGCACAGGCTGACCGCCACCTCAGGGCCAGCCGTGTGCTGGGTCAGACCACGCCTTCCACGTCCCGCTTCCCACAAGCCCTCCCACGAAGCAGTTGCTGCCCGTAGGGGCTGTCGGAAACCTGTCAGTTTCCAATGAGTCCCTGGGCCCTCCTTTTCTCCCCACCTACCCCTTTTGCAAACCAGTCCCTCCCACGGTTCCCATGACCACCGTGCAGACGCCATCTCTGGACCCCTGGCGGGGAGCTGAGCCGGCTGGGGATGGGGGTGGGGAGAGCCAGCAGAGGGGGCCCGCCGGCAGAGAGAGGCCCCAGCAGACTGGTCATCGGGAACAACTTGCGTCTACAGACTTCTCCTTTTGTCCGCCTCAGCGAAAGAAGATACAGACCCCTTACTGAACCCAAAGACTAGCTGATCTAAGAACGTCAGGCGGATTTTTTTCCTGAAGCGCTGAGTGCTAAGCCAGCACTCCCCGCTGGTCTCTGGTCTTGCTGGCCTAAGACCGTCTAACCTGACCTTGCCCAGTTTTCGGACCGAGGGGCGTCGGGTGCGTGCGTGCGTGCGTGCGTGCGTACGTGCGTACGGGCGGGCGGCCGGGCAGGTGGGTGGGCGGGTGGATGGACAGGAGGGGGCCGGGGAGGGGCGGGGCCTCAGTGCAGGCCCTCAGTGCAGGCCCGGGAATTCCTTGAGAACCTCGCAGGTCTTCTTGTGCACGACCTCGCGAAGCTTCCTGACGCGCCGGCTGCCGGACGCCCCCACGAAGCTGTCGGGCCGCAGCACGGCCATGCCGCCGTCCACCTCGCCCATGATGATGAGCGGGGTCTCGCCCACCGTCACGTTGGGGCAGGGGCAGGCCCAGTCCACGTGGAGCAGGGTGACTTCCAGCGGCTCCCGGCCCAGGAACTCGAGGCCCATCTTCTCGTCTTTGAGCACCTCGTCCACGGTCACCAGGGCGCGACCCGAGTCGGGCTCCTCGGTCAGCTCGGACACCCGGCCCAGGATGACGAAGTCGCTCCGGCAGAAGCTGGTCACGAGCTTCTGCCTGGGCTTGCAGGCCCGGCAGCGCTGGTCCCCCCGCGGGAAGGGGCAGGACTCCTCGCAGGCCTCGCGGCTCTCAAAGTTGTTGCCGTTGCCCTCGCAGCCGCCGTACACGAAGGACTGGCACTGGCCCGTCTGGCTGTTGTAGGCCCAGCGCGGCGCGTAGGCCTTGCAGGGCCCCTGCAGCGGGGGCAGGCTGCACGCGGCCAGCGGCCCGCTCATGCAGGCCAGCATGCAGGCCTCGTAGGTCTCGAAGTGGTTGCGGTTGCGGTGGCAGTGGCCGAAGGTGAAGGTGACGCAGTTGTTGGCCTGCGCGTCGAAGTGCCAGCGGGTCTGCTCCTCGCCACAGTCCTCGCTGTCGGGGGGCTTCAGGCACTCGGCCGCGGGGAAGGCCGTGCCGTTGGGGCTGCTCTCCGAGGTGGCTGCGGCCGGACCCCCCCTGACCACCGACAGCGGGAAGTCGGCCCGCAGGACCCCGGCGGCACTCCGGGCCGTGCAGGTGTAGATGCCGGCGTCCTGGGGCTGGGCGTTGTAGATGACCAGCTGGGCGATGTTGGTGACCACCACGTTGCCGCGCACGTGGTTCGGCCGCATGACCACGTTCTCCCGGTCTTCCAGCTGCTTCTCCCAGGTGATCTCGGGCCGGGGCCGGCCCACCACGTCACAGAGGAAGCTCACCGTCTCACCCACGGTGACCGACTGGTGCACGGGGTGGTTGAGCAGAGCCGGGGCCACCATATCCGGCCCGGGGGTGTCCGGGGAGGCCGTGGTGGGGCGCACAGTGGTCTCGGGCGGCGGGGGGCTGGTGTTGGGCCAGGTGAAGTGGTAGCGGCAGGTGACGACGGCCAGCGTGATGCCCTTGGAACAGGCCTCCGCGTCCATGTAGCAACGGTTATAGTAGGTGAGGCCGTCGGAGGCGCAGGTGAAACTGGGCTCCTTCTCGCAACGATCTTTGCACTTACACACGGGCTGGCCGTCCCAGATGTCACACTCAGAGCCCTGCTGCAGACACATGAAGTGGTCGCACGTGGCCTCCTTGGGCATGCCCACCGGGCCCTTCTTCCCTCGCATGTCCATGTACCGGGCGGCCACGCAGCTCTTGGTCCCGCACACGTTCGGGCAGCATTTCTCGTGGGTCTCGCACTCCTGCCGAGGGAGCCAAACCGAGAGGCCTGAGCGAGGAGGAGCGGGAGGAGCGGGCGGGCTGCCCCCACCCCTCCCCCAGGGTTTCTGTGGAAGGGAACCCGTGTGTGCTCACCGCCTACCGTGAGCCAGACATGCCGAGAGTACGAGTAGCTGGCGTGTCCACAGCGCCTGCTTTCTGGACGTTTCTATCTGCCAACTATGCCCATCACGAGCCCGGGAGGCGGGCGTGACCACCATCCTCACCTCACGGGTAGTAATAACTGAGGCGCAGAGAGATTACGCAACTGGCCCGAGGTCACACGGCCAGTAGTGTGAGCAGAGTCAGGCCACGTACCTCCGAGAGGGGACGTTTCCTTACTACCATTTTACAGACGGAAAGGCAGAGACTCAGAGAAGTGACGCCCAAGTCCACAGAGCCGGCAAGTGGCAGAAAAGGCCTTCGAGCTCCAGGTGGGGGGGATTCTGAAGGGAAGTTCCTCTTCCCCGTCATGGGGTGACCGCGAATGAGGCCTAGTTTGGAACAAAGGAGCCTGCCTTTCTGTCTTTTCTCCACTGGGGAGAGGATGCCCTGGCCGAATGGAAGAGGCCACACCAAACCCTAAGGAGGAAAGACCAGACACCTCTGGGACAGATGTTTAAGGCCGGCCACACACACACGTCAGGAATGACAGCCCTGTGGAGGGCCCACGTTCCCTCAAAGCCAAGGGGAGGGGCAGGCGGGACGGGCCCAGGACGCCAGGTCTCGCCACGGAGGGAGGGCTGCGCCAGACGCAGGGGCCGGGCTCCGACGTGTGGGACGTTTCGTGGGGAAATCAACAAGGAGAACGGTCCCCAAAGGGCAAAGGTCGGCAAAGCCGTCAGCGAGGACTTACGAGGCTGTAATCCCCCCTGATTCTCTGCGGAGCCGCATAAGGCATTAGTTTAATTCCTCGAAATTAGCAACCCGCTCCGGGGCCGACACAAACAAGGATTTCACGTGGTGTTTTCGACAATAACACATCGCACCCACCGGGCGGGCGGGCAACGGTCCTAATCCTTTGCCCTGGTAGTGGCTCCGTGAATTACTCCCTACGAGGGCTGGCCTCTTGCGGTTCCGACTTTTATTTCAGCCTCTTTGACATTCCACATCGGCTAAGCGGGGGGGAAAAATATCCCCCACCGGAGCTGTGTGGAGCCTGCCCGCCTGACTTGTTTGCTGTTTTCCCCCTCTCGGCTCAGAATGGGGACTTTGTTTTGCAGCCCTTGCTGGCATAGGCTTCTAGGTCACACCAGGGGAGGCTTTGGGGCAGGGATGGGCGAATCTCGGAGCTGGGGTCTAAGGGGGAGAGGCGGCAGGAGGGACTGGGTGGGAACAGACAGGAGGCCCTGCCTGCTCCTTGGCCCGAGGGTCATAAAATTCCTGAAGAGACTGGCCCAGGAAACTCCTATAGGACCCTGACGTCCGCGAAAGGTTGGGTCCTCAGAGACCAGCGGAAGGTGTCTCTGGGCATGGGAAACCTAGGAGGAATTCTTAGAGCTGTTTTTGCATCGGGGCCCAGAATATACCCAGAGGCTCATGAATCCCTAGCCCCCCACAGGTGCCTTGTCCCCAAGACACGCAAAACCAGCCAGAGTCTCCCTGTCCCGCGCCCCGCCTGATTTATCGGGCCAGCTTGTGCCAGGGAAACAGACTTCCCGGCGAACGTAGCCAGTGAGCCGCGTGGCCTCAGCCGAATGGCACCGCTTTGCCTCCGCACTCCTTATCTTCCCTTCCTTCCGCACCCCCATCGCTCAGTGGCCTGAGACGGTCTGACGCTTGTCCCCTGGACACCGCGGGGCAGAGACCACTCGCTGCAGGGCTCTCTTGGGCTCTTCTGGAGACTGGATGTGTTTGGCAAGTGCAGCACGAGGGTCTCTCCTATGCCCTGGTGATGCCCAGCCCAGCCCCGAGCCCTGGGAACTGGCCAGGCTGGCAGGCAGCGCCTCTGTTGGGGCAGCTGCTAGGTACCAGCGGGCTCCCCATCCCCTGTGGGGAGCGGCAGGAATGGTCCTTGGACTCCGGAGACGGAGACGGGAGAGAGCTGCTCCAGCCTCGGCCCTGCCCTGCTCAGATGAGAGCAGAAGGGAGGTCCGAGGAACCTGGCAGGTTAGAACTGAGTCCACTTCCCTTCCAGGGCCGACCAGAGAGTCTGTTCAGAGCTGCTCCTGCCTACTCTTGCCATCGGCCTGGTCTGATCTCCGGGTCAGGGTGCAAACCCCTGGGCGGGTGGCCCGGAGGCCTCAGCTCTGTTGTCAGAGAGACGCGGGTTTCAAGCGCACCCTCCCCTCGCTGGCTACGGTGCTGCTCACCGCGCTGTCCTGAGTGTCTGCTCTCACCTGCCGACGGGGGGCTGAATTCAGGGCCGGGCCAGTCCACACGACAGTGCCGGCTCAGAGCAGCCTTCGGCAAACACGAGGCCAGGAATCCCGGGCTTCCCCGTCCCAGACGCACTCGGATATCACACCCCCCTCTTCCTCGGGGCCTCGGGCTTGGACAGCCATCATGCCCTGTGTATCTCCAGGTGGCCTGGGGCCCAACGCCCTTCACGTTCCTGGGCCCTGCCGGGCGCTCCCGAGCCTCCCCACCCCACGGCTCCCACTCGCCCTCACTGCCACACTCACGTGCTCCACGTCCGGCTTCGGGAGTCCCACTCACCTGGTCCGTCTCACACTCCCGCCTGCAGGTGCTCTGGGCATCCACCCAGAGGTTGGGGTTCATGTCGTTGGGGCAGATGCCAGCGTGAGAATAGCGGATGGGAGGCAGGGCCAGGCCCCTCGGGGGCGCCCCCAGCAGCAGCAGCAACAGTATCACCTGCGCCCAGCGGGACCAGAGCCGGCGGCACCCCGGGGCCCACATGATGCCGTCTGTGGTGGCTAGGGACCTCCTCTGGGACGAGGCCATGGGCTGGGGCCCACCAGGGCCTTCTCCTTCTCTGGGCTGCAGACACCTGCCTTCCCCCCTACCCCAGCAGGCTTCCTCGGTGGTGGTGGTGGTGCCGCCGCCGCCTCCGGCCGCCTCCACCAAGTCGGTGCAGCCCCTCTGGGCTGTGCAGCTGCAGATCAAGGAAAGGTCTTCGCAAGGAAACTCCCTCTCCTGACTGTGCAGGCAGAGGAGCCGCAGCGGGGGCCGGAGCCTGGATTTATATCCTGGGCGCGCCACCCAAGCGGGAGCGAGCTAACCTGATGCCTGTCACAGGCGGGCTGCTGGCTCCTCTGTCCCGTGGCTGATCACAGACTTGTTGCAGAAGGGGGAAGGAAAAAAAAAAAGCTGGAAGCGGTTTAGGCGGCGTATCTGGCACGGTGGGACACCTGCTTGTTTTTGACTCCAGGAGGCCTTTTAACCCCTTCGAGGGCCAGAAACGGCATGTGCTTGGGGGGGGTGGGGGGGAGCTGGCTCCAGGTCAGGCAAGCTCACTGTACAGGAGCGGTTTGTTTCCCTTTCCCCCACCTCCTCGGGCCGGGCCCCCTCCTCCCCGTGGCCACCTCTGCCGAACACACGATCGCTTGTTACGAGGAGAGCCCTGCAGACACCGCTAGCATCGCCTGGCCCGATAGTACATTTGAGAGCAAATGACGTGGAAAAACAGCAAGTTCACGGCCATTCCAGGGCGGGCCTGAGCGGCAGCGCCGAGCCGCGGAAGCCGCCTCCCACCCCCTGCACCAGGTTCCCCCGCGGGGGGTGTGCGCTCCGACAGCTCCCTATCTCTCTGTCCCGGGCAGTTCACGGCTCGAGTTCCAACTTCGGCGAATTTTCCCCCAAATCGTTCCAGAGACACATACCAGATACGCGCCGGCTCCCCCAGCTGCCGGGACCTATCACACGCCCCGCTCCCCGACTGACACACTCGTCCGCTCCCAGAAAACCTCCGCGGTGTCTCAGGACAGCGCTGGGCAGCGGGGCCGCCCTCGCCAACGACCACACAGGTTCCCTGAGCTCTCTAGGAGTGCGGGGTACTTGGGGCGGCCTGTCGTCCCCCCCTCTTCCCTGCCCCCCGCCTCCCCCTCCACTTGACGAAAGAGAAGGTTCCGGGCCGGAGACGGCCAGCGACTTGCCCAAGGTCAGCCACCGTGGGCAGCGAGAGGGAGACAAACTGTCGATACTTACTGGGCTCTCGGGACGTGTCAGGCTCTCCGGGCGCCTTAACGTCTCTTCATCTTCCCAACAAAGCACCCTTCACTGCGGATTCGAGGAAAAGACACCCAGAGAGACCAAGCAGCTCACCCCCCGGTCGCACAGCTATGGGATGCCACCGTCAACGTGGGAAACAGGGTGGCCAGCTTGCGGGGGCGGGGGCGGGGGACGGTTTGCAGGTCGCGGCCTTTGGGAAACGCCTCTCCCCTGCCTGGCTATGGGCATTGCTGTCCAGGTATAGCTTCCGCTCTGGTTTTGACAGGCGGGAGGAGGAGTCGTTTGCGGAACATCAGACGCTGTCTCGGTGGAGGGGGGCAGGAGGAGAGTCAGAAGCCGCAGGGAGGTAGAGGCCATTTCCCTCCGGGTTGGCAGGAAACGGCAGGTGTGTCAAACGCCGCCGAAAAGGGAGCGGGCTGAATGTTTTCGCGTTGCTCGCTTGACCCCCCCCCCCCCAGAGGGTGAGAGGTAGCAGGGAGACAAATCCCCAGAAAAGAGAGGGACCTTTTAAAGGCCAAAGCACGCAGGAGTCGAGGAGCAGTGACTGACATGCTGTGTCCCAGGGAGACTGGACGGGGTGGGCCCGGCACTTGTCAGAGTCCCCAGCAGGGTGCCCATTTCACAGATAGAGAGACCGAGTCCTAAGCCCAGGCCCCTCCTTCTCCAGGTCCCCTCTCCCCTCCGGGGCCAGCGAGGCCATCTAATTTGATTGTAAAAAGGCACCACCCTTTTCTCCACCCTGCGGCGTTTCTTCTTCCTCCGGGGTGGCGCCCGTGTCTGTCTCCAGGGTGGCGTGTCTGTCGCCTTTTCCCTGCCGGCACCGATTCCTCCCTGTGGCGCGGGTCGTTCTGCAAGATCTGTCTTCTCTGCTTCTGTCAAAGAGCTAATGGAGGGTGTCAGATCCTAAGCCCCTAAATTATTGGAATCAACTTCCCCCTCCAAGGCCGGTCCCAGTCAGGCAGCCAGACCGCGGGCGACGCCGGCTGCTTCGAATTGCCTGTAATTTCATAAACCCGGGTTCCAGCTGCGCCGAGCGGGGCCGCAGCCCCGAGCTTGACAAACGCAGCGCGTGCGGCCTCCTTTGCAGTCACAAAGGGGAATGGACGGTGACACGTTTCTAAGCAGGGCTTAGAAGAATTGTCACGGCCCTGTTAGGTGAGGATGAGGATCCAGGGAGGAGAGGGAGGAGAGGCTGGTTTCTGGGGAAGTCGCCTGAAGCCGCTCGAGGTCATGGCAGGGATGGTGGCAGGGACGGGGGAGTGGGGACAGAGCAGAGGTGGGCGAGAGGGGGAGGCTCCCCCACCCCACCCACTCCTTGGGGTTGACCGAGAAAGGCCTCTGTCCTCCTGGCTCAGCCCCGTCAGGAGCCGCGGGCCTCTCTCCCTCCCAGGGCCCCATTTCAGGCCATTCCACTCTGAGAACTTTCAAAACAGCATCGGGTGGAAGAAAGGGCCTGCGACACCCCAGCTCTGCCTCTCGGCCCTTCCAAGGCTCCCACCAAAACACAGCTGAGAATAATAAATAACAGCTGATCAGGGCTCGGAGCCCACACAGCGTCTTCACCCACCTCATCCCGCCGACCCTCACGTCGGCCCCGGGAGGGAGCCCGGGAGGTGTCGCTGTGAGCTCCTCCGATGCACGAGAGAGTAAACCGAGTCCCCGAGAGGCTAGCAGCCGGGCCCATCCAGGGTCCCGAGGCTCATGCCCTCCCCTCCAGCACCCCAGTCCTGTGGTCTTCACACAAGCCATGCTTGCTTCCAGCCCTTCCAGAAAGGCCCCCCCCCCCTGCTGGCCCTCCTGCCAGCCCAGCCAGCACTTTGAAGTGTCCTGCTGGGCCCCTCCCACACTTCCTCAGGCCTGACTGGCCTGTCCCGGTCTTCTCTGGACGGAGCAGGGACCCCACCCTCGCCACACCCCCGGTACCATCCCCCGGGGCCTCCTTCCCGCCAGCCTGCGTGAGCCTCCCTGGAGCAGAGCCTGGGCTGAGTCACCTGAGCCCGGCCTTGACCTGGGGAGTGTTGCCTGCCCTTCCCCTCCCCGGGGGACGGCGGGCACGCTCAGACTTGGACTCAGAAGAGTTCTCTCCAGCTCCCACCGCTGCGGAGGTGGAGGGGCCGCAGGCCCTTCACCCTCCCCAGGGTGGGTTCAAGGCCAATTCTAGGTGTAACTGCAGGAAATCACCCCTGACCGGACCGTGGGCTCCGGGTGACCCTTGACCTCAGGTTCACCCTTCACATAACAACTCCCAAGACACCGGGGTCTTGACAGGACAACACACCTGACACCGTTTCCCCAATGGGTCGGGCGTCTCCCCTCTGGAGACCGGTCGCACATGTGGGGAGGCAGGGACCAAACCTCTCACCTCTCGAAGCATCTCCTCCCTCTTTCCTTACTCGATGGTTTTTAAAGCATCTGTTATGTGTTCACTCCTGGGGGCACAGAGACGACAGTCCTTGTCCACAGAGAAAGCACAGCATGCAAACGCATGATAAGAACAGCGGAGGCCATCTTGAGGGGTCGCTACAAGTCCTGGGGGGCCAGGGAGGGGGAGAGAGGCCCGGGGCTGCTGCGGTGCAGACGTGAGGTGGGGTGGGTCCCAAAGCCCGAGCAGCCGGCGCTTTCCTGCACTTCCCCTCGGAGAGGCCTGGCCCGCACCACGGCCTCCTTGGCCAAGGCCCTCCCTCCACGGGGGCCCCTGGTCCCGAGACAGCCACGCCTTCTCCCACGTGGCTGGGGGGAGGCCCAGCCCCTGGGAGCCTCCCTGCCCTGATCCTGATTTAAACCTATATGGGAGGAGGAAGGATGTAAGGATTGAGAATCGGGGTGCTGGGGAGAAAGAAGTCCTCAGCAAGGGCGCTCAGATGCCTTCTCAGAAGGGCCCGGGCTGCCCTGGCTACGGCCGCCGATTCGTCAGACCCAAGCCAGGGAATTCAATAAAGCGGGCGGCTCATTACCCAGCTGGGGACCCCCTGCCCGAGCGGCCGCGGGCCTGGGTTACATTACAGGGCTGTGTGAACCCTCCCCTGCTAGTGAGACTGCACCGGGGTTTGGAATAATTATGGGGCCTCAGCAGATGGTGGAGGCGAACAGGGGAAGCCTTCAGCTGTGGGACACGTGACTCCCAGGCATCTGTGCCGAGCGGGACATGGGAGGGTCCCCACTGGGCCTCGGGGGAGGCAACACTAAATGGAGAACTACGGGGTTGGCTGCGGTGGAGCGCGGCCCAGCCCCCCAGGCCAGCCAGCCCTCCTGAGACCCCTGCCCCGAAGAGCCAGGCCAGGGGGCCCTGCCGGTGGGGCTGAGTCCCTGGGAGCTGGTCGGAGTTCGAACAGATCTGCGCGTCCTGAAGCAAGGACAGGAGACACAACTTCTGGGCACCTTCGAACCCCCGAATGCCTTCCTGGAGACAGCAGGCATCAGGTGTTCAGCGGATTTCAGCCCCGTGTCCGACCCCCCACCCACTTGGGGAGCTCCATGGTGCTCAGGTTGAGCACTGTGGGAGGAGGCAGGAGTCCCGGTCTCAGCCTGGTCTGCCTTCGATTCGCTCTGTGACCACCTCTCCCTCCCCATCTGAGGCCCCTTCTGGCTCCCTCCTCTGCAACCCCATGTCCTGATTCCTCCAGCTTTGCCTTCACGGAATCAGCTTCAAAAAGCCCCGAACAACTCTCAGCCAAGACAAACACGGGAGTGAAGAAGCCGAAAGACCACGGGGCTGCAGAGTGGCTGTCCGCTCCCCCGCTCTCCTCAGCTGGGGGACAGCCACAGCCCCTGGTTCCACTTTTCCCAGGCCTGGGGGCTCAGTGGGAAGGCTACGAATAGGGGCACGGCCTCCCTCCTGCTCAGCCCGTCCCCATCCTAGAAGCCTCTCCTGGCCATTCCACCCAGGAGCTCCCTCCTCCTCTGCTTTACTGCTTTCTCGCTCCAGACGAGAGAGAAATGAGAGGTCTCAGACCCTTGGGTCTCCATGCTCACCTGCCCGCTGCTGTGCCAAGGGACACATGTTTCTAAAACCAGATACGTTCCTAATCCCCACTGCCAGGCGCCCCATGGTGGGGGTGGGGCGTGAGAAACAGGCCTCTTCCCGACCGAGCCATTACTTCAAGACTTCCGGCTTCAAGATGGCTGCCCCACGTCTTCAAGATGAAGGCCAAAGCATTTAACCCAGACCACCACGAACTTCGGCCGCAGTATCCTCCTCCAGTCTTGTCATTTGCTCCTCTTTCTCTCACACTCTGGAAGCTGCCGCGTTGCTCTTTCGGATCCTTAAAGAACTCCATGCGGTCTTCCCTCCCCACCGCACCCACCCCCACACGTTGTCGTCTGCCATGGGCCCCCTCCCTTCTCCGGGCCAACCCCTTCCCAGCCCATCCCGGCAGCCCCGAGTCTTTCAGGAGGCCTTCCACTTCTCAGGGGCCGAGGAAGGCCCACGCCACCTCCCACTGGAGGGGTTCCTGGGGTTGTTTGCACAATGAAAAAGCGAAACGAAACAAAAAGCCAAAACTGGGTTATAAAGCCCGTGGCAAGGTTTAACCATTCCGCGCTGTCAGGACGCGCCGCTGTTCGTGGGAGTGTGAACCGGTTCTGGTAATGTCAAACATCCGCATTTGAGGCCTTTCACGAGTACGGCCCGGCCGTGAACTTCCTGGGATCGCCCGTGATACACCTGGGCACCGGTGACGTGGTGCCGAAACCACTTATTTCTTGTTTGTCGCCCAGACGGGGCTCTGAAGCCCTGGCAGGCAGAGAGCAGGCACTCAACCGTGCACGCTGAACGCACGGATGATCCCATCAAGCAGGCCTGGCCCCTGTAGGGGCGACTATTCCTGGTATCAGTCATACCTGAGAGAGACCAGTGGTCTTCGGACAGGAAAACAGATCTCCAAAGAGCGGCTTCAGGCAGGCAAAGGAGGGTACGCCCATCCCACCCTGGGCCCACCAGCCACTACGGGCAAGAAGGAGCCTAGAGCCTGCACGGGGCAGCCCTGGAGGCGAGGGCTGGTGCCCCAGTGGGGTCCCTCGGCTCCTCCCCAGGCTTCCGTGAGCCCCTCTTCAACCACGGGAGTCTTCTTTCCGAATTCCGAACTCGAACACGTCGCCTCCTTGCTGTAGAGGGCTGAATGGCGGCTCCCTAAAAGATGGGTCCGGGTCCTAACCCCCAGAACGTGTGAACGTGATCTTAACTTGGGAAAAGGGTCTTTGCAGGTGGAATTAGGGATCTTGAACTGGCTCAATGTGGGTTATCCAGGAGGGCCCTAAATCCGGTGACAGGTGTCCTTATAAGAGAGGCCGAGAGAGATCCAAGATGCCTAAGAGGGGAGGGCCACGTACAGAAGGAGGCAGACGGGAGTGATGTGGCCACAGCCCGGGAGCCTTCGAGCTTAGACCTAAGCAAAGCAGAACCGTCGGCCCCCTGTGTGTACCATACTGTCTATACCTTTGTTCAGGCCATTCTCTCTGCCCAGAATGTCCAAGAAGCTCTACTGCAAGGTGACACTGGGAAACGGGCTGACGGGGCAGTCCAGAGGCCCTCGGTAGGCCTCAGGGAGCCCGCACCTGGACCACACAGTGAGCCACGAAGACCACGTTTCTCTGGCTGGGGACCCGGAGTCAGCTGGCAGCAGAGGTCAGGCCCTGGCAGCAGGGAAGGGTAACAAGGGCCCAGGGTGGGGACGCAGCTGGACTGTGGCTCCTGACCACCCCCAGGGGGAGGGGTGTTACAGCTGGCACTAGGGCAGGTGAACTGAGACAGAGGAGTGACTGTGGGTGGGAGTCACTGCCATGGCTGCTGGGTGTGTGTGTTGCGCGGGAGACACGGGCACAAGCATTTTGGCAGGACTCCAGCGATCCCGAGGGTTAAAGACCAACCGTGAGAAGAACCGTCAAGCTGGAGTGCAGCACGTAACAGACACTGAGCCGCTGTGGCTTAAAGAGTTAGGAGTTTCCTTTTCTCGCAGAACAGGAAGTCCGAGGCCGCCTGGCTAAACCCTCAGGGCCCTGCCTCCTGTCTTCTCTGTCACCCTCAGGACGTGGCTTTTATCCTTAACACCCAATGGTGGCTGCTCCCCTGGATACTTCCTCGTTCCGGACCCAGATTAGGGGGAAGGGCCAAAGCCCCTGAAACTCGCCCATCCCTTCAGGGAGGGGACAGCTCCTGAGAGCGTGCCAGGGCCACACGTTGGCCAGCGACGTGCCATACGACTCGAGCTGCAAGGGAGTCTGGACCTGGCTCTTGCTTTGCAGCAAGGGAGAAAGGAGTTCTGATCGGCTTTGGGTGGATAATCCATAGCATCTGTCCCAACAGCCTTCCTGCCTTCCTGCCTTCCTGCCTTCCTGCCTTCCTGCCTTCCTGCCTTCCTGCCTTCCTTCCCCACTAGCTGGGGGAGTGTCTCATTTTTGCAGCTCCTCCTTTTGTCTGCACTGTACGCTCGCTTCTCCTTTTAGAATTGGAGTCGATTGCTATGCAGGACGATGGGATGGCAAGTCAAGACGCGTGTGGACTCTCGGCGATCCCCGTGGGTCTGTGGGATCCCAGTGGGCTACAATCAAGCTGGGTCAGGCCGGCCCCCGAGGCCCTGGATGCAGGAGTTGGTAGGGGGCTCTGTACGCAGAGGGTTGGGCCGGCTTTGTTAAGCAGAGCTGGCTCGTGACTGTAACCCCATGAGGAACCGAGCAAAGGAGGTATCTGGGAAGGGACCCTTAGCTCGCCTGCCTCGACGGTGAATAAATACCTCACAGACCGAACCCTGCCCTGAGGAAGGAAGGAGGGCCAGTGTCGGGCGAGACCAGAGCTTTGGGGGTACGTTCAAGTCTGCAGTCCCAAGTCTGCCATCAAGACGGAGCCCCGGACGCTGAGGCAGGCGGCGGGAAGGTGGGAAGCTGGGTAGGGGAATCGCTGAACAGTTCACAACGTACCAAACGTGGGCACGATGATGGGGGCACCGGGCGAGCCCCAGGGAAATGGGTTGTCACTCAATAATCGTTCACTGGGGACAAACCGATTTTGTACCTGCTGCGTGCCATGTGGCACACGACGCCCTGGGGATAGAAGCCAGGCTTAGCCTTCGCTCTCGGGAAGCGGACAGTCCAGGTGGAGAGGAAGGCGTGGAACAGCTCGTCACGTGCTCAGGGATCCGGCTACAACTTGTGCATCTAGCCAGGTGACCAGGGGGCCAGGGGGCCAGGGGGCCGGGGGGCCTAGTAGGTCAGGAGGGGAAGGGGGAGGGGAAGAGTGGGTCAAGTCGAGCAAGCAGGCTTGAACCGAGGTGAGGAGAGTCTTAACGAGCTCAGGGGCAAGGCCAGTGAGGCGGGAGCCCAGAAAGAGAGAGAAGCGGCCAGCGGCCGAGGCTGCCAAGGAAGGCAGGGCCCACACAGCGCCCTGGGCTCACAGATTGCGGTGGGGAGTTCGGACGTCATGTTAAGGCTGGACTATGTCGCCGAGGGTCGGCAAAGAGGTGATGGGTGGCAGGTGGGGAGCCTTAGGGAGGCCCGGTCACCTGGAGCGCAGCCCTGGGGCAGGGCCCGGGTTAGTCTCGCAGGGGAGGGAGGGAGGCCCGCTCTCTGCTCGGGGCTGAGGCTGGAGAGGCAGTGGAGAAGCGAGGGCCGGATGCCACCCGTGACCGTGGGCTGGCAGGGGAACGGCCCAGCGTTTTCCTGGGCTTTCTCTCGGCTTCTTTCAGGGAAGGGGAGGAAGGGAAAAGAGGATGGCCCGGCTAGCCCTCAAAAGCCAAGAAGAGACTCCCTCGCTTGCCAGGGAGAAGGAGAGCGGACAGTCGGTCGGATTTCCTCACAACTTCCTCCAACCAGCTGAGGCCGATAAAGGACCCCGGGCTCCGATCCCAGCCCGTCGCTAGGCCTCCCCGAAGACTCTCCTGCCCAGCGAACCTCGGGTTTGCTTTCGGCAACCCCGTACCAGCCTGCGGACGCACGCTACCTCATCCAGAAGGCTGGGGTCGAGGTTTCATGAGCACGACCACCGCGACCTACCGGCCCCTTCGAGGGCCTCCCAAACCGCCCAGCTAATTGCTTCCCCGGAGCGTGCTCCCTTCGTGGTTTTAGTCTTTATCAGAAGCCGAGGGGCGAGATGGTCTCAGAGTGAAGGCCCCCCGCGGGGCCTGGGCGGCCAGAGCCCTCGAGAACTCGGCCCAGCCGCTGGGAGCCCGGACCTACCCCACAGGGCGAGAGGGCGCCGACATTAGAAGGCTTGCAGGAGGCAGGAGCCGAGGGAGAGGCTGAACTGAGCCCTACCTGCCACCTGGGACCCTGGGGACAGAAAGTGCCCTGGGGCTGATGCTCCCAAATGTTTTGCCTGCAGCACCCAGAAAGAAATGCATTCTTGTTGTGATTCAGGACACACACGCGTCAGCATAGCTAGAACGAGGGGTTTACAAACTTTTTTTTTTTAAAACCGTCCCCAGACCCTAAGCCTAAGTCACCCTTGGGCTGAGTGACTCTTCCTTGTTTACTCTCAGCGAGCATCTCTGAGGAGTCAGAGAGTGTCCTGGGCTGTGCTCAGAACCGGGGAGACGGCTGGAGGAAAATCAGGGGCCTCCTGGGTCACGGATGTGGAATGCTGGTGTAGGAGACAGACGCTCACATAAAATGTCACAGGCACATTTCGGGGGGGATTGAAGGACGTAGATGGGGTGCTCGATACGGGGCCGGCCTCCTCTGCCTGGTCCATCTGTCCACCTGCGAAGGGTGGGGAGCCAGCTGCAGGGGGCTCTGAACACCTGGCTGGCTCAGATGCTAGGGACGCGTATCAGGGTTTAGAAGCCCCGTTTCCAGTTCAGAGCTGGGGTCAGAGAAGGCCTCCTGGAGGAAGCGACTTGGACACTGGGCCCCTGAACAATGACTGCAGGCAGCCAGGCCAGGAGGGAATGGCACGTGCACAGGCTGCGACGTCGCAGGTGACGTGGGACATTCCGGGAACTGAAGACAGCCATGGAGGCCAGAGAAGAGTGAGTCCATACGAGGCCCCGTGGGCTCGACCCAGAGGGGAGACTCTCTAACCCACGCCTACGCCACCACCAGGAAGGAGGCCCTGATTTCCCCTTCCATTTAAAAAAATGTTTCCTGTGGCACCTGCGCGGTTCAGTCGGTTAAGCATCCGACTCTTGATTTTGACTCAGGTCACGATCTCACGGTTCGTGAGTTCAAGCCCCACGTCGGGCTCTGTGCTGACAGCTCGGAGCCGGGAGCCTGCTTTGGATTCTGTGTGTCCCTCTCTCTGTCCCTCCCTCACTCGCACTCTCTCTTTCTCTCTCAAAAATAAACATTAAAAAATTATATATATACATTTTAAAAATATTTCCTTTGCACTTTGGATTCTATTTTGGGCAGGTGCGGGAGTGGGGATTTGAACACAGGAACCAAACCCGGCGTGCAGTCAGCGAAGGCTAGACCTCAGGAGGCCTATCGGTTAGGCACTGCTCTCGCTGGCAGCCAACTGAAAACATAAGAACCACTCACCGCGTCAGTGTTCGGGGACCTCCTGTGAGCGCGAAAGAGGCCAGCGTCAGCGGGACACAGAACGGGGACAGGGAACAGGCCAGGCCCGTTTGTCAGGAGGCACCAGGAGGACGTCCTGCCGGTGAGGGCCCCGGACGAAGGGGACTCTCTAACGCTGCTGAGCCCAGCGGGCAGGCATCACGGCCGAGGACAGGGAGGCCCTTCCTTGAAGATTTGTGAGGTGCTCCTCCCAGCTCCGAGTCGGCAGCAGGGAAGTGGGGGTGAGCTCAAGGTGAAGAGGGGGCATGAAACACCCGTACCCGGGAGTCAGTCCCTCTGCATCTTCAGGGGCAGTGACCTTGAATCTGCCCATCTGCCAAGTGTGTGGCCTCAGGCACCCAAGGATCCCAGGAGGCAAAGAGCCCCCCACTGAGGGCAGAAGGCCTTAGGGTGTCAGGATGAGGTTTCCATGTCTGACTCCGATGGCTAGTCCTCCCCTTGGGGTGTCCCGACCAGGGCCAGTAGGACTGAGCTCAGTACCACGTTCGAAGGGCTGTGCCTGAGACCCTCCCTCTCTGCGGAGACTCCTTCTTAAAGGAGGCCCAGACCGAGGAGGCAGCTCGGGCCAGGGCCCCCGGACGGCTTCGACCTCCCAGCTTCCTCCCTAGGCTGCGAGCCGCGGGGTCGGCACCCGGCCACTCGTGGAGAAGGTGGGCCGGGAAGAGGGGACAGCTGGGGCCCCACCAGCAAACCCGTCCTGGGACTGCGGCTCCAGGTCTGGCCCCCATGGGGGAGAAGAGAGGAAAGAGAAAGGCCCAGACCGCTTTCCCGGAAGAGAGGAGGTGGACGGAGGGCATGTGTCAAGGCCACGTGCCTTTGAAAATAACCACATCCACGAGTGAACTGTGGGTGGATGAGTGTTCTTGGACCCCGCCCCGTAAGGTGAGCCCTCGTCCCCCCTCTCCACCTTCCCCCTCTCCTCCCCCTCCCCTCCCCTCCCTCCCCTCCCTTCCCCCTCCCTCCCCTCCCTTCCCCTTTCCCTCCCCTTCCCTCTCCTTCCCTCCCCTTCTACCTTCTTGGCAACTCGATACCATCACTTACGTCTCCTCTCTCCCAAACACTCTCTGCCTCCTCTCCCCTGGACCATTTCCATTAGCATTTGGACACACTCGAGTCCTCACCCGTCCTGAACAGCGAAGTCATTCCCTCCATCCCGCATTCCCCTTCCATCCACAACCCTGCCTCTCTCCCCCACCCCGGAGCATCGGTCTGCATTTTCTGTGTCACTTTTCTGGCCCCCCGAGTCCACGTGCTCCCATCCAAGCCCCCCACACGCACTTGGCCAAAGAACCTGCTGTTAAAGCTGCCGGCGGCCGCCTGACCCGAAATGACAAACCCGGTCCCGATTTTTTCCATCTCTCTGGAGCCCGTGACCTTTAGACCCTTCACTCTAGGGGTATAACCCCCCCCCCACCAGGTTTCCACCGACTTCCCTGGTAGCTCCTTCCCCATCTCCTTTCTACCCCACGCTGTTGCGCAGAGAGGTGTGTCGAGGCTGCGTCCTTAGCAACCCCTCCTCTTGCACCACGCTGCCCCTCCCGCCACAGCCGGTGGGGGCGGGTGGGGTTCAGCCCTGGCGGCACGGCAGAACCGTCTGGGAGCTTTTAACAAGTACCCGCACCTGAGCGCTCCCCTAATTAAATCAAAGGCGCAGGCGTGGGGCCCAGGTGTGAGAGCTTCCAAGCTCCCAGATGATTGTGAAGGTGCAGCTGGGGTTTTGAGCCGCTTTCCCAGATGACCTTGGCCATGTCGGCACCAGGAGACGTCAGAGCCCCACCTGCACACCCCCTGGGACATCCAGAGCATTCCGGGTTCCCCAAAGGCATCCAGCAGGGAGTCCATTCGGTTTACAAGCGGCTCCGGAGCCTAACAGCTTAGGCCAACGTTGAGGTCACGTGGTTCTTCCTCTTCTCTGCGGGTAATCTTCCATAATGGACGAGGAGGGAAGATATTTTCTCTCCGGCCTAAGACCTTAAGAGCCCATCCAGAACAAAGTGTATTATTTTTTTTTTTCAGGAAGTTCTATGCCCAACGTGGGGCTTGAACTCATGACCCCAAGATCAAGAGTCACATGCTCTACTGACCGAGCCAGCCAGGCACACCCGAATTTATTCTTTTCCCTAAATTTGTGATTTTTATGTCTTGAATCATGAATGACAAAAATCAGGAATGCTAAAATGCCTGTGACAGCATTAACGAGAGAAATTCTGGTGCATTTCTCGCTTCTCAATTTCACTCTCAAAAAAAAAAAAAAAAAAAAGGCACTGCTTTCTGCTTCCTGCTTCCCTGACCTCAGAAACTGTCCTGCTCATCCTGGGGACTGTGTGTCTCCCCAGCCAGACCTCAAGATCTTTGGAGGCAGGGACTGTGCTCTAGTCACCACTGTGTCTCCCACACCTGGCGTGATCCCCGTGTAAAGTTCTGTTGAACGAATAGATGTACAAAATTTTACAAGTACAGCCCAGAGAATAAGCCGCCACTCTGGCTGGGTTCCCCGGATGGATTCATAAAGAGGTGACAGGAGCTCTTAGTCGAGAAGCTGTAATCTAGAAGGCAGACCTATGCTCTCTGCGGAAAGTACACAGTCCTCCTATGGGCATGAACTTGAAGGAGGGTCTCGTAGAGAGTCCGGAGTCTGGTACATGGAAGAATCACCCGGAGGGCTTGCAAACCTTGTCCCCGTCCCACTGGAGTAGGGAATCTGTCTTTGCACACACTCCCACTGTACCCCACTGGCTGCAGACCAGAATCGGGGGACGTCCGGCACTCCCCAAGGGCGAAGTTTCTGTCGCTCAAGTATCTGGGGAGTAAACTGAGGGAGAAAACACGGCAAGGTGGAAATTCACCAGTAGTCCAGGTAGGAAACCACTTTCTGGCACCAAACTTGTCCCGGCGCCCCCTGCTGGGGTGGAGAAGGCCCACGTGGGCACGGAAGGGACGCCCAGACAGCATCCTCAGACTGACCATTCGGGCAGGGGGACCTCCTGTCTCCCCAGGGAGGCTTGAATAAATCATCCAAGCGATGGAGACAAGGCAAGGTTAAAAGGTGCTTCCCGGGTCACGTGTGCTCCTGGCTGTATGCGGCAGCCCCTAGCACACACCTGCCCTGCCGAAGAGAGAGACCCTTCTCCCTCTCGGTGACTTCCAGAACAGATGTGGAAATGCGGGGTCTATCCACGCAATGGAATATTATTCAACCACGAGAACACGATACGTGCTATGACATGGATGGGCCTTAAAAACACAGGGCTGAGTGCAAGAAAGTGAAAGGCCACGTATTACATGATTCCAGGTACGTAAAACGTCCCTAACAAACACAGAGAAACAGAAAGCAGATTCGTGGGGGCCAGGAGCTGCGAGGAGTGGGCAGTGATGGCTAACGGGGATGGAATTTCCTTCGGGGGTAATGGAAAATTCTGCAACCAGAGAACGGCGATGGCTGCCCGCTATCGTGAACATACTAACTGCTGCGGAATTGTACACTTTCACGTGGTTTAAAATGGTTTAAACGGGGGGCGCTCGGGTGGCTCAGTGGGTTAAGCATCCGACCTTGGGCATGATCTCACAGCTCGTGAGTTCGAGCCCTGCGTCGAGCTCTGCACTGATGGCTCGGAGCCTGGAGCCTGCTTCAGATCCTGTGTCTCCCTCGCTCTCTGCCCCTCCCCTGCTCATGCTCTGTCTCTCTCTCTTTCAAAAATAAGCAAACATTAATTTAAAATAAATTTTTAAGGGTTTAAATGGTAACTTTTATGTTATGTGTATTTCATCACCGTTTTAAAAAAAAGAATACATATGGTCGTTCATAGGTAGAGTGTTTTCTGTGGCCCCCTTGTGGTTCTGTGAGAACCCCCAGGGCTGGGCACCGCTGCTCAGCTCAAAGGCTTGGGGGTTCGGCCCAGGGGCTGGGCTGGTTCCCCAAACCAGGGCAACAGCCAGAGCGCTCAGAAGCAAGAAGCACCCCCGGGCCTCCCTGTCACCCGAGACCGGGGTCTGTTTCTGCCCACAGAACCACTTCTGACGTGGGTGGGGTGGGGTCCCGCACTAACTGAGTCTCCCACACCAGCTGGGGGTCCTGCAGTTTAATTCGATTCCGACGCTAAGTACCTGGAGTCAGCATCAGACCCCACAGGCCGAGGGCTCCGTCCCCTGACCCTGCCCCCGCTTCAGCTGCCAGTTGCAAGTCTCGGGCCACCAGGATTTCTGACAGATGAGCTGTAAACTCGGGGGGTTCCCACCGCCACCTCCCCAGGTTTGAGAATTTGCTGGAACAGCTCACAGAAACCCAGAAAAACAGTTTATATACTATTCCCGGTTTATTATAAAAAAGACAACTCAGGAACGGTTAGCAGGAAGGGACGTGGAGGGCTAGACAGGGAGGCATTTCCAAGCCCTCGCCAAGTGCACCCCGCCCCACCCCCATACGGGAAAGCTCTCTGAACCCCCTCCCCACCCCATAATCTGCGGTGAGGGGTAACAGAGATTTCATTACTTGGGCAGGATGGAGCGAATCATGGCCATTAGTGATTAACTCAGTTGCAGCCCCCTCCCCTCCCAGGAGGTTGGGGTTGGGCCATTGGGAGCTGACCTCAGGCCCCGGGTGCGTGCAGAGGAGGCTGCACACAGAGGACTCACGTTCATCACGGAGGAGGGGGGGCTGAGGAAGCCGGGGGCAGCAAGGGAGCCAGACCAGGGCGGCCCGGAGCACCAGAGGAAGCAGCTTGAAAGGGGATCAGAGTCTGGCAGGTGAGAGGTGAGTAGAATGTTCCAGGCTGAGGGCAGAGGGCAGGAACTTGAAAGACGCACTTCACCAACACTTGCATTCTACATAGCTGGGACTGGGGGAGAGATACATTCCCGAGGGAATGCCCTAACTCCCCCAAACTCCAGCCATCCCGCAGGGTCCGCTAACCCTGCCGTGGAGACAAAGCAAAGAACCCACCACCACCACCACCACCACCACCACCACCACCCCAGCCTCCCCACCCCATCACTGGAGGCCTGGGGGAGAGAGGACATTTCTTGCCCTCACCCAGATGGCCTAGCAAGAGCAGCCCAGAGCATCAGAAGTACGTCGACAGGACTCCGCAGACAGGGAGGTTTGGATTGTAAAAAAATAATCGATGCGGAAGGCTAAGGGTCTGCTCTGTGCTCAATATGACCGGTCAAGAGCAGAGAGGAGGCGTTGGGAATAACCCAGAACCGGGAGAACTGGGCCTTTTCACAGTCTCCATTTCAAACCACCAGCCTTGACTCCCCTTTCTGGTCTCTCAATTCCTGTTCGTTCTACCCTCAACATCCCTTGTCCTACTGGAACCGGACACTCAGCCTCATGTCCCTGGAAGTTCTGTTCTTCCCCGTCCCCACATTTCAGACCGTTGCTCTGGCTCCAAGTGCTTGGGCTACCGGAGAGGTGCGAGTCCGGAAGCGTGACCCCAACAGTTACCAACCTCGTTCCACGGGCAGGGTTTTAACTCCTCAGTCACCTGCCTGAGGAAAGGGGGCCCAGTGAACTGAAAGGACGTCGCTGTATCCGGTGCCCAGGGGACCCACTGACAGTCATCGGTACACCGGCATCAAGTGGCTCTCCCCGTGGGGGTCACTCGTGTTGACCACGCAAGGCCCTGGGAGACCAAGAGGCCAAGGCCACTTCCCTTCTCGGAGACTCCAGTCTGTTGATGTTTTTTTTTAATCAAGAAATATCAAAACAAGGCTTCCAAAAGTATGGCATATTTTAGATGTTGTATTTATTAAATTATTACTCTTGACACACACACTCGCGCGCGCACACACGCAGTGAAATATTTTCCTTCTCTGCCCCAAAAGTAGAAAAATTGATGTTCTTTTGAGTGACGCAAAATGTCAGAACTTTTGCAGCAAAAATTACATCCACGTTGCAACTCCAGAAAGACAGGATATTGTACGAGTCGTGACTTAATGACTGCTCCGTGTCACTGTGTAGCAGTTTTCTGTGGCTGCTGAAACAAATGACCACAAGCGGGGTGGCTTAATTCAACACAATCGATGATCTCTCTCGCTCTGGAGGCCAGAAGTCTGAAATCAGTTTTTACTGGGCAAGGATCTAGGGGAGAACCCGTTCCTCATCTCTTCCGGCTTCTGCTGGCTTCTGGCTCCCCAGCGGCACCGCCCCCAAAATCTGCCTCTGTCTACCCAAGTCCTCTTCTTTTAAATTTTTTTTTCAATGTTTATTACTTTTTTTGACAGAGAGACAGAGTGTGAGCAGGGGAGGGGCAGAGAAAGAGGGAGACGCAGAATCCGAAGCAGGCTCCAGGCTCTGAGCTGCCAGCACAGAGCCCGACGCGGGGCTCGAACTCACACACCGTGAGATCATGACCTGAGCCGAAGTCGGTGCTTAACTGACTGAGCCCTCCAGGCGCACCCCCCCCAAGTCCTCTTCTTAAGTAACATCTCCCGCTGTCTCAATCTGATGGGAATATTTGTGGTGGTGTTTAGGGCCCACCAAGATAATCTAGAATAATCTGCCCACCTCAAAATCCTCAGCCATAGAAGGTAACACTTATGCATTCCAAGGGTTAGGACTTGATTTCTTTGGGAACCTTCATTCGGCCACCTGCACACGGGCGAACTACAGACTTCAATCTTTTAAAAACATCCTACACCAGAACGGTGCCAGGCACAGATCATTACGGGACTCGTAGACGTTATTAATTCAGGCAGGTGCCGTGGTCCAGGGACAGAGCATCGATTCAAGTCTGTGCAAGAACCTTCCAGTCCCACCAGTGCCTCTCTGCTTCTGCATGAACAAGCTTGCTTAGAGATAGCATCCAAGAGCTTCATGTGAGGCCTTCTGAAAAATACGAGGGTGCAGCCAGCCAGTGCAACCCACCAACCCCACCCCACGCTTGCTCAGCGACAGGCCCCGTGGCCGGTGCCTCGTGGGGCCTCCAGTTCCCCAGTCAGGGAGTCCATTTGAAGCCCTACTCTCAAGTTCATCCAAAACGTGACGCTTGAAGCCCCCACATAGTTCCCTGAAGGAAGACTGCCTTATTATTCTTATTGTGCCAAAATACGTCTAACATAAATGCCATCGCTTTAGCCATTTATAAGGTGGACAGGTCAGTGGCATAAAGGGCACTCGCGGTGTTGTGCGAGGATCATCGTTAGCTAGACCCGGTCACTCCCGTAGCCCCTCCCTCAGCCCCTGGCGACCCCCACCTGCTTTCTGTCTCTACCGCGGACTCTCTCATTCGGGATGTTTCCTATAAAGGAATTGCACGATGTCACGATGTCGGTCTTTGGTTCTGGCTTCTTTCACTTTCGAGGTTTTCCCTTTTCCAGGTTCACCCACCGTGTGGCGCATCTCAGCGCTTCCTTCTTTCTCTGGCTGAGTAATATTCACTTGTTCGTCTAGACTACAGGTGGCTTCTCCATTCATCAGCCTGACGGCCATCCGGGCTGTTCTCTACATCTGGCTCCTCCTGACCAGAACCCCAGAGCCCGGCGAGACCCCTACATTCATCGCCCCTGGATAGGGCCGTCAGGTCGAGCTTCTGTGCCAAACAGGGCACAATCCAACGTAGAGAATGTGGCCGTGATAAGCTGGGGTCCTTAATGAAACGTGCACCCTCCTTTTGGTGTCCCCGATACCTCCTTCGGGGAACAACCATCCTTCATGTGGCCCCGTGGTTCTTAGTGGGGCTTCCATGCCCTCCCAGAGTCCTGACTGATACGGAAGTCCAAAACTTTTGGTGTTTCCCAGGAGTGGAGGAAAGGAGTCCGTAGGGGGAGAGGACAAACCACATGGAGAGAGAAGCAGGGCTGAGAGACGAGAGTTCGGGGAGCAGGGGGAGGGGCGGAGGGGTCCCAGAAGCCCCTGTGCCTGAGTGCCAGGCTTTCCCGCCCATTGTTGGCTGATTCTGGCAAATTCCTCTTTCTGCCTAAGCTGCTTCATATTGGATTTCTGTCCCTTTTAACCCAAAGGCTCCTGGGACCTCCTCAGCCCTCTGCCACCACAAGGCCTGGGGTTCCCTGAAGTGGAGAAGATGGGGACCTCCACGTTTGCCTGGACTACTGTCACTTCGATGTAATGACTCTGTGGGATCCCAGGCATCTTGCTGAACTTTAACTGCATGGAGCTCAAATCTTGCGAAAACGCCGGGAGGCGCGCACGGCCTGTAGGAGCCCGGAGGTCAAGAGCGCGGGAAGGTTTTCCAGCTGTTCCTTGGGCAGTTAGGCAGCTGGGAATCAACCCTCTACTTGTGGGATGCCTCTACCCGCACGTCTCGCGTTATTTAGTGGGTAGCAGATGGGATCCTGCAGGGGGTCGCCATGGACCTGGAGAACGTCCCTGGGGGGTGCCCAGTGTGGCCTTGAAGAGTAACCGGCCAGGGCGGTGTCGCTTCTGAGCCAGCCGGTCCTCAGGCCCGTGTTTCCCAAATGTAGGCCTCCCGGGCCCCGCTGTGTCTTGCCCAGGCCTCCCCAGCAGCAAGCCTCCCCGCCTCCGCTTCGTAATGAGTTGTGAGATCAGAAAGTGTAAGTCTAGGGGCGCCCGGGTGGCTCAGTGGGTTGAGCGTCCGACTTCGGCTCAGGTCATGATCTCGCGGTCTGTGAGTTCGAGCCCCGCGTCAGGCTCTGTGCTGATGGCTCAGAGCCTGGAGCCTGCTTCAGATTCTGTGTCTCCCTCGCTCTCTGCCCCTCCCCCACTCATGCTCTGTCTCTCCTTGTCTCAAAAAATAAATCAACATTAATAAATAAATAAAATAAAATAAAATAAAATAAAGTGTAAGTCTTCCCTTGAGACACGAGAAATGCAGGGGCGCCTGGGTGACTCAGTCGGTTGAGCGCCCGACTTCGGCCCAGGTCACGATCTCACGGTTCATCGGTCTGAGCTCCGCATCGGCCTCCCTGCTGTCACCGTGTCAGAACAGAGCCCGCTTCAGATCCATCGTCCCCCTCTCTGCCCCTCTCCGGCTCGCACGCCCTCTCTCTCGAAATAAATAAAACCTAATAAAAGACTTTGTCTGATGGTTGTCCTGCCGCTCCATGCAAAAAGATGAGAATTTCCTTGTCATTTTTCTTCTAGAGTCTGTTTTTCCTTTATAGACAGAATTCTTAAGATCTCCCTAGTGTCCATTTCCTCATCCGTAAAATGGGCTAATGACAGTACTTACGCCCCAGGACTATTTCGCGGAGTTAAGAACTCCAAATCACTCCAGAACTGTACCTGGACCCTAGAAGTAATAGAAATATTTGTCTTTATCATCACCACCATCACGATTGTATATATCAAGATGATAAAACATATTTTAGATAATGATATGAAATCACAGAGCGTGGATAGGACGGGATGCCAAGATTGTTCATGAATTACACCCATGGCAATGACTTCAGACAGTAAGAAGCTCAGTGAACTCGTTAGATGCTCGACCTTCTTTTTTTTCCATCTGAACTTTTTTTTTCCTTTGTTTCTCACGCTAAGAAAGGTCAAGCAGAAAAGCAAATCCATCTGCTCTTCTGCTCTGCAGATACTGGTTTTATTTTATTTATTTATTCATTCATTCATTCAATGTTTATTTATTTTTCAGAGAGAAAGAAAGAGAAGACAGAGCATGAGCAGGGGAGGGGCAAAGAGAGAAGGAGACACAGAATCCAAAGCAGGCTCCAGGCTCCGAGCTGTCAGCACAGAGCCCGACGCGGGGCTCAGACTCGTGAACTTCGAGATCAAGAAACTGAGCCGAAGTCGGACGCTTAACTGACTGAGCCCCCCAGGCGCCCCTGCCAATACCGGTTTTAGAATAAAGGTGCCTCTCACTATTTTCTGAGTTTCAGTGAAAGCAAAGCTCTTAGGTCTCCCACCCACACCCCGCCCAGGCGGCAGGGTCGGGCTGTGACTCAGGCTGAACCCCATTCTGGCTATGGTGATTGCCATGGCAGACCCATCGAGACCCTTCTCTGCTCCCGCCTCTCAGCTGACGGGGCAGGAAGCCGAGGCCCGGAGCTGCTGAAGCCTGGAGAAGCAGGAACTGCATCCCTCACTCTGCTTTCCAGCTCTTCAGAGACACCCGGCTGCTGCTATTCTGGGGCTTTCCCTGGTGACCTGCCAAGAGAGGCCCTTTTTTCTGTTTTAACCGGCTTGAGTAGACTCTGTCAAAGAGACCCCAACATTTCTGGGGCACAACAGAGACGAGAGAAACTCCACTGCCATTCCCACAGCCCCTTCACCCAATAGCCAGCCTCCGCAACAAGGGGAAAGGCCCCGCCTTCAATGGCAGCCACGGGCCCCCCCGGGAGCTGAGAAAGCCATTCACATGTGGGCGCCCTGGTCTTCTCTGAGCCAGCCTCACAGGGGCTGGTGCCTTTTGTGTGCTGCTGGGGACAGAAGATCACCACAGGAAACAAAAGCCCAGGTGTACCTTCGCTTTGGAGAAAGCTGGTCCTCGTGAGGTCCGTGTCCCAGGTAGGAATAATGAGGCCACCTTCAGAGAGCGGGTGAACCATTTTACGGGGCCTTGGCTGCCCGAGGTGGTGCATCCGACCGCCATAGCCGTCAACCGAGCCAAGCGACTTGGCTTGTGCCCAGTGAGATGGCACTGTTCCCCAAGAATTTCCGTACCTGATACGGGCCAGGGAGCCGAAAGTGCTGAGCAGGTGTCAGAAGAGCTGGGGACACAAGCCTAAGAGGTCTTGCGGCCTGCAAGCTTCGTGGCTGCCTGTAGGATCAGGGTAAGTCAAGGCTTCGATACCCAAGCCCAAGGATGCCAGTAGCATCAACACAGTGAAGTCAGCTTCTCATTCACACAAACGGTCCCAGGCGCGCCCAGGTCTGTCGGCTGGTTGGAGGCGGAGATCTCCAAATCCCCGGGCTCCGTCGCCTTCCACACAGCTTCCAAGACGGCCCCGGTGTTGACGTCCAGTAGCGGATGGGGAAACACAAGTGGGGAAGGCTTCCATCGTGAGAGCGGCCCTAGAGGAATGGGCGTGTTTCACAGGCTAGAACTCAGCCGCACGACCACGTCTAACTCCGAGGGAGGTGGGGTGGGTGCAGCCTGGCCGTGCGCCCAGAACAACGAGCACGCCGGTTTGGCGAGCAGCGGGCAATCCTCGTCACACCAGCCAACTGGGGTTGCCATGGATATGAGGCTCACCTGCGTGCGGCCTCCACGCTCCTGAAGCCCGGAACCACCCCGGCGGCCAGCCACGGGAGGAGCTCCAAGGGAGCACCAGGCTATAAATTCCGCTAGTGTACCCCCTCGTCCCCCCCTCCAGGGAAGGCTGGCTCCTCCGTGCTCGCTCATCGGAGAGCAAATCTTGAATGGCCCTCCTGGATTCGGGATGCTCTGCCCTGCATGTGGTCTAGGACTTGTGCCCTTTGACCTTGACCTCAAACTGAGAGCCCCTCCAGGGTACCACGGCGGCCAAGGGTTTCCAGATGAGCCTCCAATCCGCCTTCACTGCCTCTGTGGCCATCTCCCCATCCTGGGAGCACCCTCCGTCCTCCACCCTGACCCACCCCAGCCCCCGCTGCCGCCGCTGCGACTTGCTTTGGGGAAGCTCTTTCCTCCGTGAACGATCAGCCCCCTGAAGACCCGGTTCCCATCCCAGGCGGGACAAGCACAGTCCCCATCAACTACCCACCGCCCAACAATCAGTAGCCAAAGAGAACTTCTCAACCACGTCCTTCAGGACTTGGGGCAACAGGACGATGAAGCCACAGGGCCTGCGGTTACAAGGAGTCCTGACTTCAGACGCCCTCTCCGCCACCGGCTCACTGGGTCTCTCTGTGCGAGTTCCCTACCTCGCCAAGCCGCACCAAAATGGGGGTGATTATACCTCCGTGCGGGATTCCAAGAGCTGGAGGTGACGGTGCGTACAGAGCCCGGGGCCTGGCGCACAGTAGGCTGTCGGTCACGGTCGCTGTTGTAGCCGGGGGCTCCAGGCTGCGGCCACGCGCTTTGAACTTGGAGCCGACAGTCCACTCAGGCCCCTGCCTGCCCAGAGCAGGAGTTCCCAAGCAGCCGCTGCTCCTGCTTGTCCCCACCCCGTGGCGCTCCCTCCTCCTCCTCTGAGGGGGCATTCCCTCACCTTCGAAGTGCCCCGCAAGGAAGGACGAGACTCCAAACACCGCTGGCCTGTGACGAGCCGGGCAGCTTTGACCCCCGCTGTGCTCCCGTCTCCTGCACACACGTCACTTCCTACCTTACCTGACTTCCTGGGCGCAGCGTCCAGTGCTGCCGACAGGCGTGCCCGCCCAAACTTCTCCCTCCGGGCTGCCGAACACCCTCTCCCTCACTCCCGGACGCTTGGACACCCTCCTCCACCAGCCCCTCCTCCTCTGCCTTCCCTTCCCATGCTGACATTCCTAAAGACACATCCTTGGGCCTCGCCTCTTCTCCGTGCCTCTCCCCAGGCAATCCCTCCCCTCCCCGTGGGGTTGGGGTTGACGACCGCAGACACTGCCGGAGACTCCCAGACCATTCCCAAGGCCCGGCAGCTCGCCCGCCGCAGCCAGGATGACCTAATTTCACAAATTGGATCTAGTCTTTACGCTTCGAACCCACGCATGCTGTCCCGTCACTTAGAGGACTCAGTCCGGACTCCGGGGGTCCAGGACTCCTCCCGTGTGGTCCCTGCCTGTCTCCTCCGCCGTGCTGCTGGCCCGGCCCCTCGTTTTGGTTCTTCCGGCCTCCTGAGCAATTCGCATCCTCGAAAGGCACCCGGATTCCCTGGGTCTCCTCCACCGCTTTCACTTCCAGGAGAGCCCCACTCGCCCCTCAGTAGCCACCCCAAACAGCTCCCCGCCTCTCCAAGCCTAGCTGGGGCCCCTCCCCCAGCCCTCGTCCTGTGAGTCTTTCTCCCTGTTGTCACTTTGCTTTTGTGTCCCCAGCATCTGCTACGTGACAAGTGCTGAGTTGTGTGGTGCAGAACAGAAGTGCAAGTTCATGACCAAGCTGAGCCCTGAGGGGGCCCTGAGGAGACCCAGTGCCTGCTAGAAGCCGGCTTTGCACCTCCTTATTCACCCAGCTCCACGGAGGCCTCCCCAGGGCCGGGCCGAGCAGGCTCGCCAAGGACCGTTGGTCAGGGAGCTCAGGCTACAAATCCAACGCATCACCAGCACATAGTCACTCATAACACCGTTCTAGAAGGGGGGTCTGCGGTCGCTGGGAGCTCTGGGTGGGGGAAGGGGATGCCAAAGTCCAGAGGGTGTTCAGGGTTGGGGCTTAGTAGGCAAATCAGCTCGTGGCGTGTACGGGTTGAATCGTGTCCCCCAAAAGATACGCTGACATCTTGACTTCCAGTCCTGGGCACGTGACCTCGTCTGGAAGCAGAAATGTAATAGGTAAGATGACGTCGTACTGGAGTAGGCTGGGCCCTTCACCCAGGACTCCTGCGTCCCTGTAAGAAGATGAGAAGAGAGGGGCGCCTGGGTGGCCCAGTCGGTTAAGCATCCGACTTCGGCTAAGGTCATGATCTCATGATCTGTAAGTTCGAGCCCGGCATCAGGCTCTGTGCTGACGGCTCAGAGCTTGGAGCGTGCTTCAGATTCTGTGTCTCCCTCTCTCTCAGCTCTTCCCCTACTCACACTCTGTCTCTCTATCTCTCAAAAATAAATAAACGTTAAAAAAAAAAAAGAGGAGAAGAGAGGCAGACACGTGAAGGGGGACACCGTGTGAAAACAGAGGCACAGATGGGGTTTTGCCGCCGTGAGGCGAGGAGCCCAGGAGTGCGGGCGAGTCCAGAAGCGAGGACGGGGGCGGAAGGGTGCTCCCCGGCAGGATCCAGAGGGAGCTCGGCCCTGCCGGCGCCTTGACCTAAGACTCTGGCCTCCAGAACACGAGACAATGTGTTTCTGTTGTTTAAGCCACCACGTTTGGGGAGGGTTAGGACAGGAGCCCTGGGCACAAACACCCAGGGCAGAGGGGAGGTGGCAGATTTGGGTGCAACGTCTCCGATTGCCTACAGTGAGTTTTGGAAACTCTGTCGCGTCCATTCCTGTCCCTCAGTCATTCTTCCTGGGAGGCCACCAGAGCAAAGGCCAAGAAATGGAATTGCCAGGCCGAGAGTCTGCGGAGACTCTCACTTGGGGAGAGGAGGAAGCTGGCAGAGGGCGGCCTGGGCCGGCGCCTTCTCACACCGGGCGCCTGCCTCCCCAGGCCCAGCGCCGGCTCTGTCCCAGCCGCTCACAGCTCACACCGCTGCCCTGCTGTCCCCCAGGGCTGCCCACCACATGGCTGCCCGCTTCATGGCCTGAGCCAGGCCGTGCCCGTCTCCCAGCCTTGGCTTTCTCTCCTGCGTCGGCTCCAGCACCGGAGGCCCCCAGAGTCCTCTCCACCTGCCGAGCCCAGACATCTCCTCCTCCCTGCATCTTCCTGGGGCCTCCTTCCTTGGCGTCTCCATGGCGGCAATGCCTCGGGACAGCCGAAGAGCCCCATGGTGTCCCAGAAAGAGAGGGAGGAGAAGCACACACGTGCTTGCCTTCAAATCCGGGCTCTGCGCTTTCTAGCCGTGACTCTGAGCGAGCTCCGCCCCGCCTCTCTGTTCCCACCCCGTCCAGCTGAGATCCCTGCAGTGGGGGAGGTAGCTCATCAAGGTCAGCAGAGGGTCTTTCCCTGGGCTCCTGGGCTAGCCTCCAGAACTCCAAGGAAAGCCCTGAGGCTGGCGATAAAACGGTTCGCGCCTGCCTCACGCCGTTGCTCTGAGGAGAGAGAGTCTTTAGCCTTTTTCTGGTTCTCAGATGGGTCCGTGACCCCAGAAGTCAAGACAGCGGCATGAATCCCTGCGTCCGAGGCCCCCAGCACACGGCCCACTTGGTGCTGAGCACCTTTCCCGGGCTCCCCTGCGCCCCTCCTCTTGCTGTGAGATGTATTTAGCATGTGCTACTGTGGGGGTGTGTCTCCCTGAGAGAGGGACACAGAATCGGAAGCAGGCTCCAGGCTCCGAGCTGTCTGCGCAGAGCCCCCGGGCGGGGCTGGAACCCACCAACCGCGAGATCGTGACCTGAGCCGAAGTCGGCCGCTTGAAGCACTGAGCCACCCAGGCACCCCCCACAAGACAGAGTTTTAACACTGTTCCTTCCCGCCCCCCCCCACCCTCATTCTCCTCGTGCCTCCTCGTGCCTGCTTCTCAGCCTCCTTTGCTGCCGCCTCCCCTTGCCCAGCCTCAGAGCATTGGTGTTCCCCGGGGTCCTGCCCGGTTCCCTTCCTGCCACCCCCTCCTCAGACAGACAGAGCTTCCCAGCTTCCCTAGGCTCACCTCGATTTCAGCGGAGGTGACACCAGCTGCCCGGACACAGAGACCCAAGGCTTCACAGCAGAGATGCCTTTTCCCCCCACAAAATCCAACCGGCACGGTGTCCCGCAAAGTCGTCAAGGGAGCAGCCCCTGCCGTCTAACCCATGCTCTCCAAGTGGCCCTGGGCAGCGCGCCCTGCGGCAGCCCGGAGAGGCTCGGAGAACAACGTGGAAGGTTTTACGGGTTTTTCCGATAGACGCAAATGTCACTTCCACCGGCCAGAACTCTGCCTGGTCCATTCTTGGTCCGTCTTGGCTGCCACAACCAAAATACCCCGGACCGGGCGGCTTATAAGCAACAAACATTTATTCTCACGGTTCTGCAAACTGACAGGTCCAAGATTCGGTGTCTGGTGAGACCTGCTTGCTGGTTCACAGATGGCTCCTCGCGCGGCAGGAGGGGCAGGGAGCCCTCCGGGGTCTCTCTCTAAGGGCACTAATCTCATTCACGAGGGCACCCCCCTCGTGACCTCATCACCTCCCAGAGCCCCTACCTCCTGACACTGTCACACTGGGGGTTAAGATCTCAGCATACGAACCTGGGGTAAGTGGGGACACAAGCATTCAGCCCAAGGCCAATGACTGCACAAGGAAGATGGGGGGTGTGGCCGTGCGGCCCAGCTGGCAGCAGATGGGTTAAGGTGGGCGGGCAGACAGCTGGTCCCCATCACGAGCCGCCCAGCTGGGCCCGGAAGAGCCAGCCCCCACTCCTTCTCCTACGTGGAGCACACTCCTCGCTCCCCAAAGGGACGGCCGCGTCCCGGGGCCTCGCTGTCTCCTGGGGCCTCCCCGAGAGGCACGGTTCTCCCTCCGCGCCCTCTGAGGTTCCTTGCAATTGGGTGTCTGGAAACTGACCAACTAAAAGAGCAAGTCATCTGGGCGCTGCCCTCCCCCCACGGCCCAGACAGACACAGTGTCGGACGGTAGGGCTCGGGCAGAGTGACCGCGGTACAACAGCCCAGTCAGAAGAGGAAGGACAGAGGACGCACGGAGGCCCCGACCGCAGGAGTGTGCCGGACGAGTGCTGGGGGAGCCCCGGGCAAGAGGTTCTGGGGGAACCCTGTTCTCTGTGGCTCCCGGCTCTGCCCCCCGGAGGTGCTGCCGTTGCACCCTGAAGTCACATTTGAAGTGACCTTTTTTTAAATTTTTTTAATGTTTACTTATTTTTCAGAGAGAGAGAGAGAGAGAGAGAGAGAGAGAAAGAGACAGAGCACAAGTGGGGGAGGGGCAGAGAGAGAGGGAGACACAGAATCCGAAGCAGGCTCCAGGCTCCGAGCTGTCAGCACAGAGCCCGACGCGGGGCTCGAACCCACGAATCGCGAGACCATGACCTGAGCCGAAGTCGGGTGCTTAATCGACTGAGGCCCCCAGGCGCCCCTCCTCCGGTACTGCTCGTGTTTTGCAGCTTACATTTCACATTGTGAGGCCCGAAGGTAGTTTGAAGGCCTGAAGAGTTAAATAAAGACTTGTTTTTAGTTCAAGTTTCGGGCTCATTGGACACTACGGTTCCCTTGGAACCCGAAAAACTCCTCATCGCTTTGCTTCCTGTCAGCCTCAGGTGCCAGTGACCACACGCAAAATTCATTCTGAGACACAGTTCTCCTGACTGATTTTCTTCTTCCGCTCCCTGGCCTCGGGCTACTCTCTGTTGGAGGGAGGACACTCCCTCGCCCTGACCTTGCAGGAGGCTGAGGCGTAATGGGTTCTTGCCTCACGAAGCTCAGTTCAATATGACTTCCTTCTGCTTGGCGTCTAGAAGCGCTCAGCTTTCCCAGCCGCGGCCCCAGATTTCTGGAATCTTCCCATTCTTTTTAGCTTTGCTTGGCGGATCAGCCAGCTCTGACCCGGGCTCGTCTTTCTCTTCTAATACCTTGCTAAGCGCTGCCTGTGACATCCCAGGCTCACTGTGACAATCTGTTTCACAACCTTTTCCCTGAGACAGACAATGGTTCCTCCCCTCAGAGGACAACGGTCCAGCTCACCTTGGGCCGCGGCACAGGATGGGCCCCGCCTTCCAGGCTCGGGCTCCAAACCGATAGCACACGTTTTAGACTTTCATTATGGCGACACCTGATTCCTGGTACCGATTCTGTCTTCAAGTAATACAAACTTACATAAGAGGTAAACCCCCAAATTTCATTTGCCAAACACGCTGTATTTTTTTACTGGTATAAAAGGTGAGGGAGAGGGGATGCGCCTGGGTGGCTCAGTCAGTTAAGCGTTCAACTTTGGCTCAGGTCATGATCTAGCGGTCTGTGAGTTCGAGCCCCGCGTCGGGCTCTGTGCTGACAGCTCAGAACCTGGAGCCTACTTCAGATTCTGTGTCTCCCTCTCTCTCTCTGCCCTTCCCTTGCTCACACTTGTCTCTCTTTCTCTCTCTCTCAAACATGAATAAACATTTTTAAAAAATCTTTTTAAAGGCAGGGGGCACCTGGGTGGCTCTGTCGGTTAAGGTCTGCCTCTTGTTCTCAGCTCAGGCCTTGATCTCAGGGTTGTGAATTCAAGCCCCGCATCCGGCTCCATTTTTTTCAAAAAAAAAAAAAAAAAAGGCAAGAATGGAAGAGAGCGAGGGATTAGGGACCTCTGTGGCTTACAGTCCTTCAGTGACTCAGAGAGACTGAACCCGGGCCATTTTCGGCACATGGCTTCTAAGGGAGACCTGGGCATCAGAATCCAGGCGAGGGAGCCGAGAGCAGAGCGGGGCTTAGCCTGATTCTGGAACACAACGAGACCTAATCATTTCCGTGCGGCCCACGACCGCTCTCAAGCCGCAGGGACAGAGCCGATTCAGAGCTACAGAGACTGTACGGCTCACGGAGCCTAAAGCAGTTACTTTCTAGCCCTTTGCAGAAACGTCAGCCAAGCCCCGAAAGTGGGGAATCGTGGGCACGCAGGCCAGGCCTGGAAGCGCCATCAAGGTTTCCCTCGGGTTCCATTGGCCGGAACTCAGCCTGGTGGCCCCTCAGCCGTCAGGGAGGCTGGCGAGAGTGTCCTCGGTGGCAGGGGAAGGTGCGAGGTGCACCCGCTCAGTCCCCGGCAGAAACACCCCCCCCGGGCCCTGTGGCTTCTGACTCGGCCCGCTTTCTACACCTCGGATCCATGGTTCCAGCTCGTGCCTGACTCCTCGGCACTTCCCAGCCCCCAACAGACTCTAACCCCGTCTCTCCCTGCGTGGTGTGTCATTCAGTTAACAGCTCACCACTCCCGGAAGGGCCCGAGCCAGAAACCTCGGGGTCGCCCGTGACCTTGCTGTCCCCTCGGCCCCATAGATGTGCTGTCCACGTGCGTCTGAACGTACGTCTCCCATATCAGCCCCCCTCTTCTCTGCACCCCACAGTGGCACCGGTATCGGTCTCCTAACTTGCAGCCAGGACCCCGACGAGCCCCAAAGTGTGCGCACGATGGTCTGAGCCGGCTGCTTCAAATTCCGGTCTGCCCAAACCGTCCCCCTGCTTGAACTTGGCGCCGACCCCCAAAGGGCAGAGACTCGTCGCCTGGGATCGCCCGTCGGTGCACGGGCGGTACTGAGGCGGGGACTTGGGTTCGTGAGCCTCAGAAGACCCCGTTGCTCCACGCCCGCCCCCGTTCTTTGCAGGATAAACCTCCGGGAAGCACAAAGAAAATTCTTGGCATAGCAGAAACTCTCAACCCAGTACAAGGGGAGCGGCCCCCCGTCTCACGCTCGGAGAAGAATTTTGCCGTGGTCTGAGCCGGTCTGCTCTGCAGGGCTGTGTCTCTCGTGGGTCCTGTCCCCCTGCCTCTCACCCCCACCTGTTCTGTCTGTCAGAGACTCCTAGTTCCCGCAGTCTGATACCCAGGGCGTGTGCATACAGGGAGTCTGTCCCCAAGAGAGTCTTCCTCCAGGGCCAAGTCCTTCCCAAAGCCCCTCGAGGGTCACTGTGGGTCCACTCCCCCCCCCTGCCCCTCTTCATGACACTCTGGGGGACACAAAGAAGCCGAACTGGGCGAATCTGGAGTTGGTCCTCAGGGCTGCCTGGATGACCATTTCATCTCATCGTGACTCCCCCGGTCACTCGCTGCCACTCTCCAGGGCTTCCTTGCGACACCCATCCCTCTCTGAAATCCTCTTACCACGCCCCCGTAGGTGCTTTTTCCTCGCTTGTCTCCCCGCTAGAAAGTAAGGTACCAAACCCGAGCGGTGCTGTTGTCTCTCCTCCCCACTGGTTTCCCCTCGGTGCTCAACACATTTTTGCTAATGAGGGAGTGGACGGACGGACGGATGGATGGATGGAGTGACACTCTGATGGCCTCTTGCTTCCCCCATGGAAGGTGGGGCTCCCCAAGCCTCCGCACCCCCCTCTGTCACTCTACATCTCCAAAGACTCTTTGCCCCCCGGGGAATTTTCGTTTCCCAGACAGAGCCCCTCCCCGGCTCCCATCCGAGCAATAGCCACCCCACGTGCCCATCTGTTCAGACCAAACCGCCCGTCATTCTTGACTCTTGCCTCCCTTCCCTCCCATGTGACCCCGTTGACTCCGTCTTCCGGGCATATTCTGACTCCGACCACCTTGCATGGCGCCCATCACGACTGCCTCCCCCGTGACAACTGTGGCAATCCCCGAACAGGGCTCCCCACTTCCCTGATGGGGTGGGCCTTCTGGAAGTATAATTTAGATGGCCTCACCCCACTGCTGGCCCCCCTCTGGTAGCTCTCTTCGCACCTGGAGTGGAATCCGAAGTGCTCGCCAGACCACAAAGCCCCGCATGGCTGGCCCCAGCTGTCTCCATACTCCTCCTTCCTTCTCTCTCCGCTTCCCGCTGCTCCGCAAGCACACCAAGCGCATCGAGCAATGCTGCCCCAGTGCCTTTGCACCTGCTCTTGCCCTGGTTGGGAACCTTCTGCCCCACATATCCGTGCAGCTCACCCTCTCACTTCACTAGAGTCTCGGCCCAAACGTCTCATCGACAAGGGCTTCTCTGACTGTTCCGTCTACAGTAGAGCCCATCCCTGCTTCCCGTTTCTTCACAGCACGTCCCGGACCTCACAGCGCACTTCCTGGACTTTGCTTCTCCATTGATTTTGTGTCATAACCTCACAAGTACAGTACAAGCTGCCAAAAGGCAGGGACTTCGTGTGCTGCCGTGTCCCCGGTTGCAAAGGCTCACCAGACACCTGTTACTTAAGAACAGAACAGTGACTGAAGGCGAGATCCTGGGAGTGCACCGGAGGGAGGAGTGGGATTCGGAGCTCGGGTCAAGGGCGCAGGAGCCCCCGCCCCCAGCTGCCTCCTCCCTGCCTCCTCGCGACCTGCCATCCGTGCTCCTCGTGCCCACTCCCTTGGACCCGGGCTCAGCTGTGTGGCCCTTTGGCTGGTGGGATGCTAGCAGGCAAGACACAGCAGAGGGCCGTGCCCTCCCTCCTGCTCACGCCCTGGAACACACCCCAGGCAAGCCCGCGGGATGGTGAGAGACCCGCGGACGCGTGGGGTAGAACATTCTGGGCCGAGGGAACGGCCAAGACAAAGGTCGCAAGGCAGGAGCTCTCCTGGTATGTTCGAGAGAGCCAAGGGCCAGCGTGGCTGCAGCCCAGTAAGGGAGGGGACAGGACAGACGTACGGAGGTCCCAGGGGCCAGACCAGGGAGGGCTTTGCAGACTCTCGGAAGGCTCGGACTATTCCTCGGAGTGGCATGAGAAGCCGAGGCGGTGTGGCCTGACTCGTGCATTATGGGATTGCTTTGGTGCTGCTGGAAGGCAGATACGGGGGACGCAGAGCAGGGAAACCAGGGGGCCGGGGATGTTGCACTAATGAGACCAGGGCGGCCACCGCGGAGGCGGGGAGAAGAGGTTAGATTCCAACCGTGCTGGCAGCTTTGAACTTGGAGGATTTGCTGAGGGGCCGAAGGTGGGGTGTCTGTGGCATGAGGCAGAGGTTCTGAGCTGCAGACAGCCCAGAGACCCTGCCCCAACCGGCTTGAGGTCCCGCCTAGAGGTTCTCAGCTTTCTCCCTTCCCGCTGCACTGGCCCTTTTTTCATTCTGCAAACACGGTCAATTCTTTCCTGCCTCAGGACCTTGGCACTGGCTGTTGCATCTGTCCCCTTGCTCTTCACCTGGCCAAATCTTGTCCTGGGGTCACGGCTTGAAAGCCCTTCACGGAGACCTTCCTGGGACCCCCACTGTTTTTCTGTTACACTTCCTCCTTCCACCCTGCTCTTTCCTTTTCCAGGGCTCGTGGTAATGACGTACATAACCCCGTGCTTACTGGTTTGATGTCCGTCACCACTGGATTACAGAGAGCAAGGCCCCCTCCCGGCCAAGCTCCAAGGACCGGCTGCCTAGATTCAAGCCTCTCTTCTTCCCATTGAAACCCGTGTGAATTTGGAAAAAGCCACTAAGCCATCCGGCCTCAGTTTCCTCCTTGAAAACATGGCAGCAACTTTAAGGGCGAGCCCCAGTGAGATCAGTGACACAGAGCACTCAGCTCAGCGCTCGGGACTTTGTCCGATGAACGTTAGTTATTAAGCTAGCCCTGGAAAGAAGACTCGCGTGAGAATTATCTAGAAACACGCAGTCTGTTTGCTTGCTTTGACCATACTGGGCGAGCATTCCGAGTGGAATAAACGAACATTCCTCCAGGTACCAGACTACCGAGACGAGGCAGGTTTGAAACTGCCTCTTGGCAAACGCACATTTGGGGAAATAAGAGGGACGTATGGCATTTGTTGTTTCTGGTTGCTTAGCGCCCAAATGTCCCTGGGGTGGGGGAGGGGGGCACGGATCCCTCGAGGGGCGGGAGGCAGGGTGCTCCTACGGAAGCCCAGCGGGGCCAGACTCCCTCTCCCAGATCGCACTGCAGAGACGAAGTGGGCACTCAACCCGGACTCATCCCGCTTTGGACTTTGTCACCGATCGAGGGTCATGGAGAAGCCGGGACCACTGAGATGTCACTCCTCTCAGGGAGTCAGGTGTCCTCGTCCTTCCCTGTGCTGCTGCCCCCCACCCCCCGCCCCCGGCCTTCTGGGTTCCTGCCCAGATGCCGAGCCTGGTTCTCCAGCCTACCCTGTGATTCTATGGGCCGCCCATCATCCTTCCAGAAAATTCCTTTCGGGCTATCATTAACTAGAGTTGTTTTCTGTTGTGGCAAGCAGGAACTCTGACTCTTCTACCCTCCCAAAAGGGGCTGAGCACCAACCCTCAGAAAACCTCCACCCAACCCATTACCAGGAGCACAAAACTCCCCTGGAGTGCTCCGGGCCGTGAGTCAGGCTGTACAGTACCCAGGAACCAGGGTGAAAGGTGTGGCAGGCTGATATTTGGAAACATCGAGAACACGATCCCACCCTGCCCCGGACGCAGACGGCAGCAAGGGTGTCTCCAGGGCAAGGGCTGTTCCAGAAGAAATGGCGAGAGGCAGAAGGAGCTAGGTCTTGAAGCTTGAGCTCCGAAGTTGAGGCCCTTGTCTCAGGAACAGTAGGAACCTTGCAAGAGCGGTTTCTTCCCAGCTACTCCATCCCACTCTCTAGGCCGGACCGGGGGGTGGGGGCACCCCAGAGCTCAGGGAGGAGACGGGCCCGCTGCCTGGGTGAGGGCGCGGGGGCGCCACCCTCTCGGAACGCCCTGCATGTATTTACGTGTAAGGCAGATGTGGTAACACAGACTAATGTCTCTTGCCGAGGCGGCCCCCTCCCCCAAGTTTCCCACAGAAGTGGCTGCGAGAGGGTTCTGAGGCCAGAAGATGCCGGGAGTCTGCATGATACAAGGACAAAGGGGGGCACCTGGGGGGGCTCAGTCGGTTAAGCGTCCGACTTCAGCTCAGGTCATGATCTCAGGGTTCGCGGGTTCAAGCCCCGCATTAGGCTCGGGGCTGACAACTCAGAGCCTGGAGCCTGCTTAGGATTCTGTGTCTCCTTCTCTCTCTCTGCCCCTCCCCCACTAGTGTCCTGTCTCTCTCTTTCAAAAATAAATAAATAGTAAAAAAAAAAAAAAAGAAAAGAAAAGAAAATGTTTTCACAGCATGCAACATGAAAAACTGAGATGGGAAAGTCAGTTATGGAAAATAAAAACGCCCGCACATCTGACTGCAAGGTTTCTATCTGCCACAAACGTATCCCACCGGAGGAACCCCCCACTGTCACTGCCTGCCGAGAGAACAAGGGTGGGCAGACAGATCTTCCCAGGACAGATCTTCCTAGGGCTTTTAAAGCTTGTTTTTTCTTAAGAATTCGTGATTTTTTTTTTAACGTTTATTTATTTTTGAGAGAGAGAGAGTGCGAGCAGGGGAGGGGCAGAGAGAGAGGGAGACACAGAACCCGAAGCAGGCTCCAGGCTATGCTGTCAGCACAGAGCCCAAGCGGGGCTCGAACTCACGAATCGTGAGATCATGCACCTGATCCAAAGTCGGATGCTTAACCGACTGAGCCACCCGGGCGCCCAAAGGCTTGCTTCTATTAGGCCCTTACTGAGCGCCACCATGCTAAACACCGGCTATGTTCTTTCTGAGCAGGGTGGGAAATCGGTCCCGCCCCGCAGGTGAGATAACTGCGGCACAGGGGGACTGAGCGGAAGAGCCAGGAGGCACCGGGCTGATTCCCCACCGGACGGTTTAAGTCGCGGCAGCGGCAAAGGCGGGCTCCTCGGCGGACCTGGAAAACTGCTCTGCGGCTTTAAGCCCGCAGGTGTTGCTGGGAGATGGGAGGGTCGGAGGGACGAGGTGCGGTAGGGCGCAGGTTCTGCGAGGGCACTCAGCAGGAGCGGGGCGGCCCCTGGTGGACGCGACGAGAATGGCAGCTCGGTGGCGGAGCCGGCGCCCAGGGGCCCGAACGGGAGTGGGGGTAGGGAGAGGACCTGGAGGCGCTGAGACAGGCCACGCGTTGGTTGCCGTGTGGGGTCTGGACATCGGTGGCTCTGGGGAGGGGCATTCTGTGAGGACAGAGAGGAGGGAGGACACCCACCTTCCCTGAGCGCTGACCGTAGGCTTGGGTACACTGGGCACCTGCGAGCCGAAAGAAAACCAAGGTCAGGACCTGAAGATCAAATTCAAATTCAACTCAGAGAATTACATGGGACAAAACAGATCTGTTTATAAGGCTGAGGGGAACAAGATAACATAAAAACATGTCCATCAAGAAAGTGAAAGCTGCCCCACGGGATGGCAGAAAATATTTGCAAATCATACATCTGATAAGGGACTTGTATTCATAATACATACAAAAATCTCTTAAAACTCAACACTGAGAGGACAACCCAATTTAAAAATGGGCAAAGGACAAGAGACACAGGAGTGCTGATGCATAGGGGCACGTGTACCCCGATGTTCATAGGAGCACTCTCAACAACAGCCAAATCATGGAAAGAGACTAAGTGTCCATCAACTGAGAATGGATAAAGAAGATGTGGTATATATATACAGTGGACTACTACGCAGCAACGAGGAAGAATGAAATCTGGCCATTTGCAGCAACGTGGATGGACCTGGAGGGTATTATGCTGAGTGAAATAACTGAGTCAGAGAAAGACAGATACCACGTTTCCACGCATAGGTGGACTTCGAGAGACTTAGCAGAAAACCATGGGGGAGGGGAAGAGAGGGAAAAAAAAAAGCCACAGAGAGGGAGGGAGACAAAACCTAAGAGACTCTTAAATACTAAGAACAAACTGAGGAGTGAGGGGGGTGTGGGAGGGGGGAGAGTGGGTGACGGGCACAGAGGAGGGCACTTGTTGGGATGAGCACTGGGTGTGGTATGGAAACCAATTTGACAATAAATTGTTAAAATAAATAAATAAATAAACTCAAGGAGCAATTTCAACAGAAAAAAAAAAATGGACAAAGGAGGGGCGCCTGGGTGGCTCAGTCAGTTAAGCATCCGACTCCAGCTCAGGTCATGATCTCACAGTTTGTGAGTTCGAGCCCCGCATCGGGCTCTGTGCTGACAGCCCAGACCCCGGAGCCTGCTTCAGATTCTGTCTCCCTCTCTCCTTGCCCCTCTCCCACTCATCCTCTGTCTCTCTCTCAAAAATAAACATTAGGGGTGCCTAGGTGGCTCAGTGGGTTGAGCATCCGACTTTGGCTCAGGTCATGATCTCACGGTCTGTGAGTTCGAGCTCCGAGTCAGGCTCTGTGCTGACGGCTCAGAGCCTGGAGCCTGCTTCGGATTCTGTGTCTCCCTCTCTCTCTGGCCCTCCCCCACTCACGCTCTGTCTGTCTCTCTCTCAAAAATAAAATAAACATTAAAAAATTAAAAATAAATAAACATTAAAAAAATTTTTTTTAATGAGCAAAGGATGCAAATAGACATTTCTTCGAAGAAGATATACAAGGGCCAAGAGCAAGAAACAGTGCTCAGTGCCATTAGTTATTAGGGAAATGCAAAATCATGGGGAAATATATCACTTCACAGCCTCTAGGATGGCTCAAACTAAGAAGACAGGAATAAACAGGCATGAGCGAGGATGGGGATCAATCAGAGCCCGTCCACATTGTTAATAGCATTATCGAACGTGCGGCCAACTTGGAGAACAGTATGGCCACTCTTCGAAATGTTAAATCTATAGTGATCTGATGACGGGGCAATCCCGCTGCTATATATACACTCAAGATTTTTTAAAAAAATGTTTTTTTCAATTAATCAGACAAAAAAACATGCCCACACAAAAACCGGTACATGAATGTTCACAACAGCGTTATTCATGACGGCTGAAACTTAACAGGCATTGGAGTTAGAGCGGCGAGCAGAGCTCCCTTCCATAATGGCCAGAGTGGAAACAACACAAGTGTCCATCAACTGATGAACGAAACGTTATCATAACCACCCGATGCAAAATTATTCAGCGATAAAAAGGGACAAAGTCGGGTCAGGTCATGATCTCGCAGGCCGTGAGTTCGAGCCCCGTGTCGGGCTCTGTGCTGACAGCTCAGAGCCTGGAGCCCGCTTCGAATTCTGTGTCCCCCTCTCTCTCTTTCTGCACCTCCCCTACTCACACTGTCTCTCTTTCTCTTAAAAATAAATAAAAATTAAAAAAATATATATATACAAAGCAAAAACTGTAGAAAATGCATGGAAAAGCAGACAAATGGAAGCGTCTCTCAGTCCTGAACAGATCAGATATTTGAAAAAGGAAGAAAATAATCATGCTTCTCAGAAGCTGTATGTTGCCAACAATATTGTTAACAATGACTGTGTCTTTACAAAGGCCACCCATCCACTTTTTTTTTAAATAAGCTTGTTTATTTATGTTTTAGTCATCTCTCCACCCAATGTGGGGCTTGAACTCATGACCCTGAGATCAAGAGTTTCCCGCTCCTCTGACTGAGCCAGCCAGCGCCCCTCACCCACTCCTGTCTCCAACAGATTTCTATTGAGCACCAACCGTGTGCACGGCATCATTCAAAGCCCTTGGGGACACAGCTGTGGGGGGAGGTGGGGGGGTGGTCTCCGCCCCGGTGTCACTTACGTTCTAGAGCTAACGTGAGCCTTGCAAACATTTATGAAAATCGACTTCGGCTGCAAAGGAAATCTCAGTAAATTCCAAAAGAAATGGTACAGACAAGCCCCATTTTTTATCGCCACAATCGAACACATCAGGAATAAATAATCGAAGTAGAAATAAAATCCTCCAACAGCTTAGAAACTTTAGTGCTCGCTCATAAACAACCTTCTGTTCAGAGGGAACAGGCAGACCCCGCCGCAGAGCACTGGCAAAACAAGTTGATCCAGAAAACCTCTCGGAGGACAACTTCCCCAAGCGCACTGCTGAAGTCGGAGCCAAACGGGGGCTCCTCGTGGTCACTGCGGTTATTCGACATTTTCCTGGAAGGAACGATCAATACGATTCTACGAGAGAACAAGACACGAAGGGCCAAAGCTCACGAGCAGCGTCGGATTGGCAATGACCGGAGAGATGAATTCCCGTCGCCATGCAGCCCGGAGTGACGCGGGCTCTGTCTGTCGTGCCTCTTCCTTCGGTGGGGGGACAGAGTGATGCGAGGGCGCCCAGGCTTCAGCTCAGCCGCGGCCCACTTCTGGAAACTTTCCTGTAGAAAGCGTTCAGGTGGGCCCCTTGCAAGGGACTGCAAACAAGCCGGCATCGTTGACAAATGAGCTTAAAGATCCCACGGCCACGCTCTGGAATACTGAGAGAGGCAAGAAGAGAAATAGGTCTAGAAATCTACCGTTGTCCAGGAGGGGGCGATCTTGCGCCCCAGGGGCATTTGCTAACCCCCCGAAACCTGTATTATTATCTTCCCGTGGAGGGGGTGGTACCGGCATCTTGCGGGGCGAAGGCCAGGGACGCTGTCCGTGCTGCGGTGTACAGGACTGCCCCCGACGAGTCCCGATCCAACCCTGAATGCCAACGTGCCACGCTTGAGAAGCAACAGGGACAAGTCCCCACGAGGAACCGTTCAATTTTTTCAAACATTCAGAACCTCGTTTCTACCATGACCCCATATTTTTTCTAACTGTGTTTACGCTGGTGTAGACATGGAGAAACTATTGGAAAATGCATCCCAAACTGTTCATTCGTTCACAATTCCTTCCTTCCACAAGCATTGGGCACCCCGGGGTCCCAGGCCCCGGTCCATCCTACAGACTGGGCACGCATCAGAGGCCCTGCCTTCGTGGGAACCCCGGGGATTCTTGGGAGGTGCCCTGGAGAACTGAATTTTCTACTTTCCAGGCTTTTGAGGTTTTGACTTCTTATTTTTTTTTTAAACCAGGAACTTTATATTACTTTGTAAATAAGAAACAACGAATACCATAGCAGCCAACAAGCACACAGATGCAGAGGCAAGTCGGGGAGGGGGAGCCCCACGGCTCTAAGCAGCAGGTGGGCTGGGCAGGTGCCGGGACTCTCCCCACCCCCAGCTCTTCCCGCTGCCTGCCCGAACCTCCTGGGGTGAGGGAGACACCCCTAGTCCGGGAGAAAGGAAGCTCGAGGTCGGCCTCGCATGCTCTCACCCGCTTCGGCATTGTCCCCTGGCAGCACGTGAGAGGCCATCCCGCCACCCCTGTGAGTTCCGCTCTCAGACTGGCCCTTGTTCCCTTCACCCTAAATTCAAGTCCTCTGGTCCTGCGGCAGCCCGGGGACTCGACCCTTCCACCCACCCTCGTGGTTCAAGTCCTATACGAGGCGGTTAGCAGCCCGCATTTGTGTCCAAACCAAGTCCGCATCTTTCTCTAGGGAACCTTCTTGCGGATTCCAAGACCAAAGAAAACACATGTATGGCCACAGTAGTGTCCCTTCTCCCCAAGGAGACAAAACTATTAAACGGCTGAGGGAAGGGGGGGCCTGCGGGTGAAGAAGGGTCTCCTGCCCCCTAGTGGGCACCCAAGGCCTCCCTCTGAATTGGCTTCGGGCCACCCAGGATACATACCACCCAGCAATGACAATACACAAGTTATGGAAGGCATTTTTGCATATTCTATATTCTATTCCTGACTTGTCCCGGAGGAACAGATGGAAGCATGATGAATGCCCACTGTGTAGATGAAGAAACTGAGGCTCCGAATTTAATCCTCTATGGGCCCCCACTCATCAGGACTCCTCTGTACTGCCCACCAAGTCCTTTTTTTTTTTTTTAACGTTTATTTATTTTTGAGAGACAGAACGTGAGCAGGGGAAGGGCAGAGAGAGAGGCAGACGCAGAATCTGAGGCAGGCTCCAGGCTCTGAGCCATCAGCACAGAGCCGACGCAGGGGCTTGAACTCACAGACCGTGAGATCCTGACCTGAGCTGAAGTCGGCCGCTCAACCGACTGAGCCACCCAGGTGCCCCCCAAGTCTTTTTTATAAAGCCAAAACGAATCTTTAGCTGGGCGTCCGATCCTAGAAGCCAGCAGGATTTTCCCTCCTTGACTTGAAGAATACTCATGAGGGCCTCCTCAGGGCTGAGTACTACTCAGCAAGTCCACAGTCTTGTCGGCCAGGAGCAGGCCCGTCCCGGGGCAAGCGGCCGAGATGTCCGTGCCCGGGCCCTGCACTGGCAAGCGGGGGCGGTGAGAGGGTTTCAGCTTCGCACCTCACTGCAGCCTCAGGTGTGTTCAGGTCCAGCGGTGGCGCGGCCCCCCTGGGCTTTCTGGGGGTGCCAGGAGCTCTCCGCGGTCTTCTCCACACCACATGGGTGGCGGGGGTGGGGGGCTGGGCGGGCGGGGGGCTCCAAGCGGCTGCCTTCTGGGTCACCTATCTCAATACCTTCCTCCAGCCATTAAAAGTCTCTTTTTTTTTTTCAAAGTAATATACACAAATAATTTTTTAAAAATCATCGTAATAAAACAGCTTGCAGGGGCGCCTAGGTGGCTCAGTCGGTGAAGCGTCCGACTTCGGCTCAAGTCGTGATCTCGAAGTTTGTGAGTGTGAGCCCCGTGTTGTCAGGCTCTGTGCTGACAGCTCGGAGCCCGGAGCCTGCTTCAGATTCTGTTCTCCCTCTCTCTTTGCCCCTCCCTCACTCACGTTCTCAAAAATAAATAAAGAGTAAAAAAAAATTTTTTTAAATAAAAAAAAGAAACAGCTTGCAATGGAGGACCCCCAACTTCAGGGACCAGAATCTTTTACAGCAGCCTGACTCAGAAGGAGTCCTTATCTTTATTACACTGGACGGTAAAGAAACCTGCCCTTGGCTCGAGAGAGAGAGGCACTAGCTCTAGCTTCCAAGATCCTTCACGCCAGAAATGTCCTTGAAAAAGTCCGGACAAAGACAGTCAAGGCCTGTGCTGTACTAACTGCAGACAAGAGACCCGTGAAGAATGATCTCTCAACGATGAAAAAGGCCTACTAAATGATAAAACCAAAACGATAGAAGATGCAGATGTGGCAGGGTAGAAGGTTCCCACGCTCTGGAACGTTCTCCACCTGCCCTAACCAACCCAGGGCCGGGTCCCAGACCGTCAGGCTGCCTCCACCCCCTGCAGCCCAGGGAAACGTTCATTCAGACCAGCCAGTCCTAAACCTGCTTAGCCTTTCTCCCCGTATGAGATAAGGGCTCTTGTCTGCACTTCCGCCTCCCTGCCTCGGCCTCCTGACCGACCTGGAGCTTCTCCGTGTGCCCCCTTGTGGCACGCCATGTCCCCTTCCTCTTGGGAACCGTGAGTAACACTCTCCGCCCGGAGTTGGTGGTCTCCTGATCTCTGGGCCTCATCACACCTCGATAATAGTAAAACCTACGTTCTGACGTTGCGTCTCTCACTATCTGAGAGGCGAAAGCTCGACAACACTCCGCTTATGAGGCCGCGGGGAGCCAACGGCCCCTATATGTGGCTGGAGGGAACGCGAAACGGCTAAGCAGTAATGGAGAGAAATTTGGTCACGTCGGACAAAACTACATATGCGTTTACTTTTTGACCCACCAATACCACTTCTAGGACCCTACCCAGAATATAAACCTTCGACAATAAAAAACACAGAGGCAGGTTACTCGTTACGGCATTGTTTGTAATTACGAAATATCGGAAATACGCTGAATACCTGCACGTAAGCAATTTGTTGAATTGACTACAGAATACACTACCATACAGGTAGTGGGGAGGGGATCTCTATGAACTGATATAAAATGATTTCCAGGGGCACCTGGCTGGCTCAGTCAACAGAGCATGAGACTCTTGGTCTCAGAGTTGTAAGTTCAAGACTCCTGTTGGGTGTAGAGATTACTTGAGAATAAAATCTTTAAAAATCAATTAAATACATACATACATACATACATACAATAAAATAGCTTCCAGATGGGTTGTTTAGTGAATAAAAAGCAAGGTAGGAAAGAATACACGTACTACTTTTTTCTGTAGGAAAAGAAGAAATAATATGAAAATAAACATCCATCTGGTTAATTCTGCATAAAGAAATCTAGAAACGGTGGCTCAGGGATGAGGAGCACCTGGGTGATTCAGTCAATTAGCATCGGATTCTTGATTTCAGCTCAGGTCACGATCTCACGGCTTGTGGGATTGAGCCCCACGTCAGGTTCTGTGCTGACAGTGTGGAGCCTGCTGGAGATTCTCTCTCTCCTCTCTCTGCCCCTCCTCGCTCACATGCACGCTTTCTCTCTAAATAAATAAACCTAAAAAAAAAAAAACTACGGAGATCCGTTTCCTACAGGAAATAGATGAGAACGAAATGGAAGAGGCAGAAGTGTCAAATGACACTTCTCTAAATATAAATTTTTGTACAGTTTTGACTCTTAGAACCATGCCATGTTTTATATACTTAAGAAAGTATCAACAAGGTTTGGGAAGAACTCTAAGACACAATCACAAACAATGAACCCATGTTTCAAACGAGCAGTACTGGAACTATTTTCTGTGTATCGTAGGATTAGTAGATGAGTTAGGAGCCAGACTTCCCACTGTTGAGGGAGAGAGTTGTAATATGGGACTGAAGAAAGCTCAGGAGAGCCTCGGGGAACGGAGTTCGAAGACTCAGTAATGAACTTGCGGTCTTCCATGCGGAAACACAGAAATAGATACAGAAGTTGTGCATATGTGTGTATGTGCAAGTGTGGATGTGTGGTTCCAGCTCTGTCCACTGAAAGGGTCCTGAAGCATTCTTCTTGGCATCTCTGTAGGAGTGAGTACACCTCTTCCCCCCACTGGAAGGAACCTGGCTTCTTGGAGAAGTGATGGATTCCAGGGCTGGGGTGGGGAAAGGACCAGTTGAGCCCAGAACATCTATCTTGATGTGCCGGAAATTAAGAAAGTGCGCATAAAATGACGGAGGTATGGGGCACCTGGGTGGCTCAGTCAGTTAAGCGTCTGACTTTGGCTCAGGTCAGGATCTCACGGTCTGTGAGTTCGAGCCCCGAGTCGGGCTCTGTGCTGATGGCTCAGAGCCTGGAGCCTGCTTCGGGTTCCGTGTCTCCCTCTCTCTCTGCCCCTCCCTCCCTCACACTCAGTCTCTCTCTGCCTCGAAAATAAATAAACATTTAAAAGACTTTTTAAATGATGGAGCTATGTCACAGGATGTGGGAAACAGCTGGGAAGCGCCTACTGTATAAATTTGGGATCATTTGAACATCAAAATAGGGACCCCTGGCCAGCGGGGTCGGTACAGTGTGTGACTCTTGATCTCAGAGTCATGAGTTCAAGCCCTGCATTGGTTGTAAAGATTAAACACATTAATCTTTTAAGACAAAAACCCTAAAAGAATTAAAAACAATTTTTAAATGATAATGGCTCATAACCCACCGTGTAAAACAAGAGTCCAGGAGTCCATGCTGATGATGGAGAAGTGGATGAGAAGGAAATCTCTTCCTTAAGGTAGAATACCAAATCTTTACATAACACTTGGTATATTATTATTTAAAGAATAATGGAATTCGAGAATCACCGTTTTGCAATTGTTACACGTCACACGATTGCTTCAAGTCGAAATCTTCAATGAATTCTAACTACTCAGGGGGGAAGAGCTGAAAAATCTGGTTTCGCAATATCTCCCCCTAAAATACACACTCATTACAGAGGGAAGGAAACAGAGCTTGCAATAGGAAAAGCTGGCTGACACCTCCTCCCCCAAGTAATTGAAGTCACTGTCCCCGCCCCTCGAATGGGGCGAAGCAACGCGTGCCCTCTGGGGTGGCCGCGCTAAGTGAGACAGAGCTTCTCCGGCATTGCTGCCGAAGCGCTTCGCTTGAACCGAAGCGTGAGGAAACATCAGGCAAAACCAGCTGAGGGAAGAATGATGAGATTACCGGCTGGGACTCCGCAAACACATGTCAGCGTCGTGAAAAACAAGGGCTGAAGGACTCGTCTGGATTCAAGACGTTTGAGACTCGCATATTACAAGCGGTGCGTGGGGCGCCTGGGTGGCTCAGTGGGTTGAGCGTCCGACTTCAGCTCAGGTCATGATCTCGCGGTCGGTGAGTTCGAGCCCCGCGTCGGGCTCTGTGCTGACGGCTCAGAACCTGGAGCCTGCTTCCGATTCTGTGTCTCCCTCTCTCTCTGCCCCTGCCCCACTCATGCTCTGTCTCTCTCTGTCTCAAAAATAAATAAGCATTAAAAAAAATTAAAAAAAAAAAGCGGTGCGTGATCTTGACTTGAATCCTGGACCAGGATTTAAAAAAAAAAAAAAAAAAAAAAGCTAAAAAGGATATTGTGAGTTAATTGATAACAATCTGAGTATGGACTGGGGTTTAGGTAATGACATTATACGATGTTAGATTTCCCGAGTTTGATCCTTGTATCTTGCTTTGGGAGAGAATATCCTTCATATTAGGAAAGACACCCTGAGGTCTCTGCGGAGAAAGGAACATGAGGACTGCAACTTAGTCTCAACTGGTTGAGGGGGAAAAATAGTGTGTATGTTACACACATACCCCCATACATATATATACATAGTTAGAACAGATTTAACGCAAATGTGGCAAAATGTGAACCATGAGTAAAGGGTAGAAATTCTTGCAACTCTGATGTAAGCCTGAAACTATGTAAAAATAAAGAGCTACCCCCCCCCACACACACACAAAAGCTAATACAGAAATACCTTTTTTTTAACGTTTTATTTATTTTGGGGAGAGACAGAATGCAAGTGGGGGAGGGGCGGAAAGAGGGAGACGCAGAATCCGAAGCAGGTTCCAACTTCTGAGCTGTCAGCACAGAGCCCGACGCGGGGCTCGAACTCACCAACCGTGAGATCATGACCTGAGCCGAAGTCGGTCGCTTAACCGACTGAGGCCCCAGGGCGCCCCTAAAGCTCGGGCATAAATAAAAGGGCCCGCTGAGCACCCAGTAGAATGAATGAGAAAGACCCACGCCAAGGCCTGGTGACGGCCTCCCCGTCAAGCTCGGTGCCTTCTTCCTAGCTAACGGCCCTGATGCTGAGAGACTCGAGACGGTTTCAACTAGAGCAGGTAATGTTGCGATTGAAAACAAAAAGTTAAAAACTAAATTAAAAGGGACAAAGAAAGAGAGCTCCCAGAACGAGAGGAAAAAGTGAGTACTGTCGGGCGAACGTGTGAATGGGGGGTGCGAGAATGACCGGGCAGAGGGGTGAGTGGAAATGGATGGAGGCTCCCCCCTCGGCTGAGCCTTTTCCTCTCCAGCCCCCCAGGCCCCGCCCACCAGGTGCCGGCTCTTTTCCTGCCTGACCGCACCCTGGGGCCAGACCGGCCAAAGTGCATTCCCACCCCCACCCCCCTTCTCAGGCTGCTTCCTTCTCTGCCAGCCCCACCTTCCTCAGTCCAGGCCGCAAGGGCACCGCCGCGGGCCGGGGGGGCAGCGCCAGGCTGGCGACCAGGCGGCCCAGGGCCAGCACCTCCCTTCCTTGAGTCTCTGTTGCCTCATCTGCCCCTTAAACAGTTTGACCCAATCAGTGGTTCTCAACTGGGGCCACACGTTAAAATCGGCTGGGGACCTCTTCAATATTCCGGGGTCCCGGACGGCACCCCAGACCAGCGATGCCGGACTCTTCAGAGGGCGGGACCCAGGCTTCCTGGGTGCACAGCATGCGAACCTGTGAGCTAGGACCGCCTTCTGATGCCCTGTCCGTTTGTCCTGCCTTCTGTCCCTGGAGAGTTTTATTAAATAAAATGTGAGAGTCCTCGCCGGACCCGTGGGTTCCGGTCCTCAAGCACCCCTCGGAGGCAGCAGACCCTTCTGGGACTTTGCCCAGCCTCACCCACCCTTCATCGGGGTGGGTGCCCCAGCCTTTGCCTCCTGCCCCAGCCCTTGCCTCCTCCATCTTTATGTTTGAAAATCAAGGCATCTGGGATCATGGCCAACGGCAGAGTCTCCCAGGTGCGGGCTGGGGTCTTCCTGTTTTCTTGTCACTCACTCACAGGATGGGAGGAGAAAGGGGAGAGAGAATTGGGGAGGACGAGGAGCCTGTTCAATCCAAGAACCGAAGTGTTTGGCTTTTCTTACCCCTGATGTCGTAGCTGCTAACCTTTTCCAGGGAGAGAGCCAACCGTCTAGCTGGGTGCTGGTGGCCGAGCCTTCCGGGGGCGGATCCCCTTGGGTGAGCCCTGTTAACCTGCAGGTGTTAACCGGATGGACATAGACTGAGGGAGGAGGGAGCCTTCAACTTCACTCTCATCATTCTGTGCAAGTCTTACCTGGCCCGTCTCTCCCATCGTAACCCCCTGCCCCGTCTCACCGGGCCGGTGACAGAACACACTTGGGTCACTGGAGTCGGACGCACGGAGGCTTTTGGAGGTGCTTATGCGGTTGGGAGCCCATGCATACATGCCAGAGGGGACACTGATCTGAGGGACCATGGCTGAACCCCAACGGGTCTTGAAGGAGAAGCCGGCAGGTGAGTCTGGAAGACCCGTCTCCCGTGTGACCCTCACCAGCTCCGCCACTGGTGAGGTCAGGAGCAGAGCCAGCCAACAGAGGGTCCTTTCAGGGGAGGCTCCTTTCAGGAGAGGCAAGCACCAACAGCCGTGATGAAGGGTGACAGCAGCCAGCAATCGCTGGCACTCACTTCTTCTTCGGTCCTTGCAACTTTTCGAGGCAGAGATTCTTAATCCCATTCTCCAGATCAGAGAGCCAAAGCTCAGAGAGGCGAAGTCACTTGTCTAACGGGTCACTGCTGCTGCGTCAGACGAAACCGTCAGACCCAAATCGGCGTGACTTCGAAGGGCACACTTTCTGACCTCCTCGAGAGACCCGAGTCTGGGTATCTTAATCCGACAGACTCACCAGAGCGGAGCGACCTCCCAAGAGCGGGCTCGGGGTGCAAGGCAAAGACGAGACTGCAGATCCCGCCGTGCTGGAGGGGAGGTGGGGAGGGACCGGGCCAGGTGGGAAGAGTACTTTCGGAGCCCAAAGCAAGGCTGGCTTCTTGGGTCTGCGATCGCAGCAGCTGTGCGGGGGGCGGAGGGGGGGGGTGGGCACGCTTGGGATTAAATGCTCTGTGGTCGCTGGCTTGACATTTGAAATAATTTTATCCTGGAGTCTGTTTTGTTAAGTGAAGGCGGCCGAGACAATGGAGCATGTGCTGGGGGCACTGGGAGCTTGGCTCCCGTGTGCGAGGTCCCACTTCCTCCCACCCCCCGCTGCCTCACCTCCACCAGAGTCCCGGTTCCGTTCTGTTGTCACCTTCGGCCCCCGCCAGGGACTTCACCCTTCAGCCTCAACTGTCCTGTCTGGACATGGGAATAATGTCAACACCTCATAGGAGTTTTCTGACGACAGTGAGTCTTGTTTTGTTTTTCTTTCCCAAAATGCGGATCTGATTACGACGGCCTCGGGCTGAGAACTATCTCACGGCTTGGCGTTGTTCTAGAGTAAAAACCGAAAATCTTTCACCTAGACCAGTGCTGTCCAGTAAAAGTATGATGTAAACCACGCATGCAATTAAAAATTTCCTAGCTGCCACGTTTAAAAAAGGCGGGTGAGGGGCGCCTGGGTGGCTCAGTCGGTTGGGCGGCCGGCCGACTTCAGCTCAGGTCATGATCTCGCGGTCTGTGAGTTTGAGCCCCGCGTCGGGCTCTGTGCTGACGGCTCGGAGCCTGGAGCCTGCTTCCGATTCTGTGTCTCCCTCTCTCTCTGCCCTTCCCCTGTTCATGCTGTGCCTCTATGTCTCTCAAAAATAAGTAAACATTAAAAAAAAAATTTAAAAAAAAAGGCGGGTGAAATTAATTTTAACATATTTATTTCATTCAACATATCAAAATTATCATTTCAACGTAGAACCAGTATTCGAAAAGTAAATATTTTACGTTTCCTGTCTTGAAATTGTATTTTATGTATTTTTTTAATGTTTATGTATTTATTTTTGAGGGAGAGAGCAAGCAAGGGAGGGGCAGAGAGAGAAGGAGACAGAGAATCCCAAGACTGACAGCTGCAGAGCCCGATGCGGGGCTTGAACTCAAGAACCATGGGATTGTGACCTGAGCTGAAACCGAGAGTCAGACGCTTAACCGACTGAGCTACCCAGGCACCTCTATTTTACGTATTTTTATGAAATGAGTGTATCTCCTTTCACAGGACTAGTGGCTAGAGTTGGACGGCACAGGCTACAAGTCCACAACCCCCCAGTCCAGCTGCCGCCTGCCCCTCCTCGCACTGCCCTCCGCCCGGCTGCCAGGTTGGCTTGCCTGGCTTTCCTCAAAAGCGCCGCTCCATCCGCACACCGGTTCCTTCTGCTGCGTCCAGCCCTGGGAAGCCCTTCTTCCCCTTCTCCCTCTGGATCTAGCTAAGCCTACTCCTCCTTCAGACGTCAGCCCAACTGCCCTGCCTTCAGGGAGACCTCCCTTGACCCCTGGCCAGGCTTCCGGGCTGTGTATCTGGCCCTCGCAACTGAAATTTCACATTTCCTTGAGGTCACTTGATTAATCGCTCGCTCTCTCTCCTGCTAGTTTGTAAACTCTAGGGCGGAGACCACTCTGGGGTTGTGGCAGTGGCTTTAATCACTGCGTGGCGCGGGATGGACGCCGTAAGAATGGACAAGGCCAGGCGCCTGGAAGGTAACGTTCACTCCTTTCCCTCCCCTCTGGTTGAGAGAACTCCCGAGAAAGGGCTCTGCTAGAGAATCGGGGACACGAAAACGCTCAGTGGCGCAAATATTTAAGTTAGGAACTTGAGTTGAGCGCACAGATTTTATTTCTTCCCCAGATTACGAGCCCCTTAAAAATAGCGTCTCGGCTCCTTTTCGTGATTCGGGCCGTGACAAAGGAAAATTACGCTTCGAGTCTGGACGTAATCACTGCCCTTCTGGTGCCTCGGCTTCTCCCTCGAGGAGGCAGAACTGCAGGGCAGGAAGTGGAGAGGGGGTATCACTGTCCCCTGGTTAACTGGCAGAGCGCCCCACATGGAGGGGCTGCTGCGCAACGCTTTCTTTTTCTAATTCTTTCCCAGGAGAGTATCAACAAGGCTCCGGTCCACAGTGGCCAACCTGACCCAGGCGACAGGCGCCAAACCTGAGGACACCCGTGTAGAGGAGGGCTCAGCCCCTGGGCCAGGTTGCAAAGCCAAACTCCATTTGGGTTCTGGCACCTTCGGTCGATACTACTCCTTCAGGGCGGTTAAGTTTGGAGACTCGACACCGCTGTCCCCAAAAAAAGATGGTGGGAGAACTCGGGGCCTGTCACCCTGAAGTCCTGGGGAGGGTGGGTACAGTAGGAGTCACACAGAATGATTGGCGCCTCTGCACGATGGCTTCTGAAGGACAGGACCCCAGGACTAAACATTTCCTTTGAGCTTTCCAAATGACAAGTTTGAGCACCTACCATGGATTGCTCAAGGGTGACATTTAAATATTCATTGCATATTCTAAATTGTAGCCCGGCTTCAAACTGAAAGATTTTTGGGCATACGCCCGAGTTTGCACAGCACCCCAAGAAAAGCCGCAGATAATCCCAAGTTTACATACACCAACAAAAGCCTCGTGTCTACTCATTATTTTCTTGGGATTACCTATGCTATAATAACCGATGGTGTCAACTCGAAGGCTTTAAATTCGGTATTTTGTTTCTTTCACAAATGAATTTGGGGGTGGTCTAGAGCTGGTGCTTAAAGTCAGAATTCAGAGCCCCAAAGAAAATGACTTCATTGAAGTTCAACTGAACGGAGGAGAGCTGAGTTATCAAAAATCTACTAAAAGTGAGTTGCTATGAACTGGGGATTAAGCCAGAGCAAGTGAAGGTCAGAAAGCTACCAACCACGCTGCTCAGAAAGGTAGGGGTCCAAGTGTCTCCGTGCAGGCTGGGTTCTAAGTGGGCAAAATTAATGATCTGTGAATCTATTCGTTTCCTTTTTGCATTTCTAATGTGAAAACCAAATTTAAGACACTGGAAATTCTGGCTACAGGAATCTGGCTACAGCCAAACATGGTAGCTAGGTCATTTTCAATCTGGTGCTTTTACAGATTTGCACCCCTAAATTCGTTGACCCTTTAAAAGGGCCTGAATGGGGCGCCTGGGGGGCTCAGTTGGTTAAGCGGCCGACTTGGGCTCAGGTCATGATCTCGCGGTCTGTGAGTTCGAGCCCCGCGTCCGGCTCTGTGCTGACAGTTTGGAGCCTGGAGCCTGCTTCGGATTCTGTGTCTCCCTCTCTTTCTCTGCCCTCCTCCTGCTCACGCTCTGTCTCTATGTCTCAAAAATAAATAAACGCTAAAAAAAAAATGTATTTAAAAAATAAATAAAAAATAAAAGGGCCTGAATGATAACTACTGCCCAAATTTAAAACTCAGTACAACGCATATGGCCCTTTCTGCCTCTGCAAACCTGGCAGGTTAACTGTTGGTGGCCTGGTCTCTGGGAAGGAAAATACTAACCCACTCTTACTTGCTTAGCAACAGTCCGCCTTTGTAATCTCATCAAACAGAATAGCTTTGCATTTTTATAGCTTTATCAGATTCAAAATACAGATCTCCATTTTTCATTTCAAAAGAAAAATCTCATTTCTCTGGGCAGTACTTTTTTTAAAAAGCTTTCAAAATCACTTTAGAATTCTCATTGGTGTCTTGGCTAAAAACTGGTGTCTCTTTGCAAAAGAACTGGCAGGATGGTATTTTCTACGTCTTTAAAAACAAATTTTTTTTTATGTTTTTATTTTCGAGAGAGAGAGACAGAGTGTGAGCAGGGGAGGGGCAGAGAGAGGGAGACAGAATCTGAAGCAGGCTCCGGACTCTGAGCTGTCAGCGCAGAGCCTGATGCGGGGCTTGAACTCACAGACCGCGAGATCATGACCTGAGCCGAAGTCGGACGCTCAACCGACTGAGCCACCCAGGCGCCCCTCTAGACCTTTTTTTAAATGCCCTGGTCTAGGGGCGCCTGGGTGGCTCAGTCGGTTGGGCGTCCGACTTCGGCTCAGGTCATGATCTCGCAGTCTGTGAGTTCGAGCCCCACGTCGGTCTCTGTGCTGACAGCTCAGAGCCTGGAGCCTGCTTCGGATTCTGTGTCTTCCTCTCTCTCTGCCCTTCCCCCACTCATGCTCTGTCTCAAAAAAATAAACATTTAAAAAAAAAAATTTGAATGCCCTGGCCTAAAGTTTTCTCTTCAGCAATGTCAATTTGAGACTACAGTCCCCTTAGAAACCTACAACAGAGACCAAAGAAAGGAAAAAACCTCAACTGCTTAGTTTACCAGAGAAACCAATCAGAAATAGCCTGAGTTTAGACAAGAGCCCAAGATGCCAACCATGAAGAATTTCTCATCTTAGTAATTTCACATGCTATTTGTAAACCATTGTAAAAATCTCCTTTGCATATTAAGACATTCTAAGACTATGGGACTTTCAGGAAATAAAACTCATTATAGTGAAAATGGAAGCTCTGAATTGGTAGCACACACACCTTCCCTGACAGAGAAGCCTTGCCTACAACAGCCACGCTGCACATCCGCCCTATTAGAAAATCCCAGAAACTAACTGGAGTCAATGTTTTTGCAAATAATGCAGTCTGGACGCATGTACTGGTTTGCTAACTTCATGTGAGTACTTTGGGAAATCGCTCCCTTGTCTCGAACTTCTCTGGGCCGGGATAAAATTTCAACGTGCTTTGACAGACAGAGCCGTGAAAAGAATTGTGCAGTATAAACACAAGTTTATTGTGTAGAGTTGTCCATCCTGATGAGGCAGAGAGGTATGTACTACAAAGGTTTGGTCAGGACAAATGGCCAGGGTCCGTTCATGTTCATGTGAACTACAAAAGGGTTGCAGGGCGGGGGGGGGGGGGGGGGGGGGGGAGGCGGGGAGGCAGGGTAAGCTGATAGAGCTGGAAAAGCCAAGACCCCCTCGGCGCACTGGTTCAACCAGTGCTCCATTTTTTAAAATTTTATTTTTAAATACTCTCTACACCCGACATAGGGCTTGAACTCCGAACTCCAAGATCAAGAGTCGCATGCTCCGGATTGAGCCCATCAAGGGCCACTGCCACCCTGGGTGCTCCACTTTTCCAAGCATGGCGGATTACCATTTCCTATTTACACTTTTAAACTTGCCTATAAAATGGCATGACTTCTAGGACTTGAGTAACTACCTTCAGGGCCATTTTTAACACACGACTTGTGGAGCGGCCAAGGCACAGCCCACGGCACTGAACTCTTCAACAGATGGAAAGAACAAAGCTGGCACCCTCGCGACAACTAGCTCCAGATAGGCTGCCATTCCATCCCACGCGGAGCTCCCCTACCACACGGTCTAGAATCCTTCTGGGTCAACCCTCCCAAACTTCTGGTTAAGAACTGTGAGGACTTTGGGAGCATTCGGGCGCCATTTGACCCCACTTACCCACAGGGCACACACCATCCGTGACCACTTCTCAGCCATTGCTCCTGGACTATGGAGTCACCCCCAATCCTCATGGAGCTGAGCCATAAAACGCCGGAGCTTCGGGGCAAGCACAGGATCTGGTCTTCTCCAGCACATAAAATTGGCCACCGTGGCCTCATCTCCCAAATTCTCAGTACCTCAGCTCTGATGAAGGGTGGGCGACACATAAACACTAAACTAACACCCAACTGTCCAAAGAGCAATGTTCTTATTAGTGTGGCTACAGATGTGTGGAACATTCCATCCATAGAAACGAGCGGAGTATCCGAGGCCTGAATCTGCAATTTGCTTAGTGCCCGTGGACCTCTTCGGTGGGAGCACCTCGGCTGGGAAGAAGTCACAGGTCTTCAGAAGGCCGCACAGGCCCTAACGTGAGCCATTGCCACATAGTGCTGTCCCAGTGCCACAGGATCCTGAAGGATGACAAGGGGCCAGTCCCCAAGTGCCACCTCCCTAAGGTATTCTCCACTTGTTTTGAATAATAAGGAAAATCTGTGGGGCATCTGGGTGGCTCAGTCAGTTAAGTGTCTAACTTTTGATCTCGGCTCAGGTCAATGATCTCAGTTTGTGAGATCGGGCCCCGTGTCGGGCTCTCCACACTGACAGTCCTGCTTGGGAGTCTCTCCCTCTCTCTGCCCCTTCCCAGTTTGCATGTGCACACACGCTCTCTCGCAAAATAAACAAACTTTAAAAAAAATTAGGAAAGGGGCACCTGGGTGGCTCAGCTGGCTAAGCGGCTGACTTCGGCTCAGGTCATGATCTCACGGTCTGTGAGTTCAAGCCCCACGTCGGGCTCTGTGCTGACGGCTCATGAAAGCCTGGAGCCTGCTTCAGAGTCTGTGTCTCCCTCTCTCTCTGCCCTTCCCCTGCTCATACTCTGTCTCTCAAAAAATAAACGTTAAAAAAATTTTTTTTTAAAAATTAGGAAAATGTGGGCAGGAACTCACGATTAGGCTGCTAATGGTCCCAAATCACCCTTTGTGGGAAAGTGAAATTTTCAGTTGTGGTTTTAGATGAATATAGTAGAATTTGATAAAAAGTGCTAGTTGGGAGGAAAGCTTAGACACTATGTTAACAGCAGAACCTACAGTGTTGCCTCATGGTTACAGAAATTCAACTGAGGGCAGCGAATGAATTATCACCAGGTTGTGGAGCAAATTCATTATCCATTCCAATAAACAGTTTGCACCAAAACGCATAAAAATTTACTTCCTGTAACAAATGTGAAAAGTCTTAAGGATGAAGATTACGAGTAAACATCTGAAGCTTCGAGAGTATTTTCATTATAGTTTATACTTCGTGCAGATCGCAAAAGCGAATTTCTGAGGAAGATACAATTCCGCCGACTTTTATGCCAATTTAATGCCACTTTAAGATTTTTAAGTCGTTGAAATGAATCAGGTACTAGGATGCTATCTTAAAGCGTTCCAGAACACATCTGGGTTAAAACAAAAAAAGACGAATGATCAAGAATTCTTATTCACAAACTATGTCCGTTTACAGGTTCCAGGTGACTGGTAACTCAAAGCAGTGCCTCCCGCCCACCCCTCATGCGCAGAAATCCTTCCTGAGCAGCCGCAGGCCTGACAGACTCCACCCAGAGAAGGCGGTGGTCCTCTTTTGCTCACTGACCTTCCCGCAGTTATCAGAACAGCCCCTGCTGCCCCAAGACTCAACCCGGCATGCACGGCATACACGCAAGGAACTCGGGGCTAAGCGCGCAACTTCCCTGCAGGGATCAAAGGCTCCCCTGGGGACCGCGGTTGGGGGTGAGAAGCCCACTGCCGACACAAGGGGAGTTTCTCCGCCTGCAGGTACATCTCTCCTTTCAACTACTTCCCTCCTGAGGAGCGGACAGCTAACACTCACGGCACTCCTCCCAAGGGCCGAATGAGGCCAAATGGAGCAGCCCCTCTGACTCGACGCTCTGGCTTGAACAGGGGAAGGACGCGCTGACCACGAGCCAGGAAGGGCTCTTCTCACCCAGCAGTTCTCTTTCTGGAAGGGCGTGGATTTCTAAGAAACACACAGCCACAAAAGCAGCGGCTCCCTGGCTGACACCCAAACGAAAAAGACGTAAAGATAAAAATAAAGGATTGCAGAGAAAACATACACTCAGGCTTTGCTTCTAGCTTTATAGGACTACAATTAAGGTCCTAAGTTTGGCGCTCAAGAAACCAGACCTTTTACGTCTGCCAGTCATTAAAGGAGGGTGGACTTCATTGCGTAGCGTGCTTTTATTATGTTTTATTAGTCGCTACCTACACCAAGACCTTTTTCCATTCTGTCTTTAAATTTAAATTTTATTAAGAAATATCATACATACAAAAGCACATAAACATACAGTTTAAAAAAGAAACCACCCACCCAGCTCTAGCGACAGAGCACTGTCGCCAGTTCCTCTGTAGGCTGCTCCTTGCCCTCCACGGTCTCGTCTCCCTCCATCGCAACAGGTTAACGGTGAATTTCATGTTAATCGTTTCCTTGCTTTTCTTTCATTTACCATAGATTTAATTTAATCGCTCAGCTTTGACCTTCACAGACACGGAACCGTGGGGGATGCGTTCTTCGGTAACTTGTTTTTCCGGCCACCGAGATTCAGCTGCGTTCACACGTGTAGCTGCAGGTCAGCGGGACTTCTGTGCCATCCCACAGACTTGGTAGGACTATGCCACGGTACTTATCCAGTGGACGGAAGGACATTTGGGGTCTTCCCAGTTTGTTTGTTTTGGTTTTCCTTGTCTTCCTATTACAAACAGTGCTGTTACGACAGTTTCGCATCCGTGTCCTGACACACACGTGTTAAGAGTTTGTCTAGGGTATGTATGTAGGAGTGGAAGAGCCACAGGAGAAGTTAGGGCACAGACCCCTTAGGCCCAACTATTTCCCAAAGCTGTTATTCCTCGACATTCTTAAATCTGTTGACAACCGAGCTGCTTGGGACGGCTGAGGGGAAGAAAGAGATCAAGGACTCTTGAACTGTATTTTTAAAGTAGGAAATTAAAAAATCTGATACAACAGCGAAAAGCACATTTATGTCTCTGCTTTGGTTTCCTTGAAATCTACTTTGAAAAACCACAGGTTTAAAACTTAAAAGGGTGGGGCCTCCGAGATCTCAAATGTTTCTAAATATACCAGTGAAAACAGCAAGATTCAAAACATACGGCGTACTCATATAAAAAAAGATCTATACATATACGCTTACACCCCCCCCAACTCTCTCCCGCCAGCAAGAGTAAGTGGCTCCTGAAAAGGAAGAACAGGACAGGAGAAGGGGAGAGAGATCACTGAACACTTCTACTGTTGTTTTCTGAACCATGTACAAGCATTACAATAGTCATACAAAAATTTTAAAAAGTAGTCACCTGGGGTTCTTTCATAAACAACTGAAAAAGCAGTCTGAACTGAAACTTGAAAATCAACCCCGAACAAAGTTCCATCCTACAGAAAATACACACAATTCTCAAGTGTTTTCCTTTTGTTTCATGCACGTTAGAATAATGCTTAAAACTATTCACACGGCCCACCTAAAATGCATTTTTAGAAGCATGGAACGGACACTCAAACCACTCCCACCCTCCTTGTTCCACTGTCACACGTCTCGCAGCTTTCATCAGAAGCTGGCTGACAACCCGCACGCAGGAGCTGTCCTCTGTGACGCCAGCTATACACTGACGAAAGCAGACAGGCTGCCTGCAGGCGGGAGGCTAGGAGGAGAGGAGAGAAGTATCTACACCGACACGGGACTAGTTTAGTACAACCTCAAGGCAAGAAGTGGGTTTCATTCCAAAATGAAAAATACAGCTGACCCTTGAACAACACGAGTCTGAACCACACGGGCCCACCTACCCGGCAGTGTTTACACAGCGCGGCGCTGTAAACGCATTTTCTCTTCCTCCTGATTTTCTCAGTGCTCTTCCTTGAGCTCACTTTATTGTAAGCATACGATACATAGTATGCCTACGAAACGTGTTAATCAGCTATGCTATAGGTAAGGTTTCTGGTCAACAGCAGGCTATTCACAGTTCTGGGGGGTCAAGTATGTATGTGGATTTGACCGCACAGAGGAGGGGGTGGGGGTGGCTGGCACGCCAAACCTCCCGCATTGTTCCAGGGTCAACTGTAAATACGCTGCGATCTACTTGAAGAAAAAATGTCCTAACCAAAAGGGAGGTGGCGCACAGTCTTTCTACTCTGAAGAGAAGAGGATACCAGGGCAGCGCACTTGTCACATGTCTGCCTTGAGACTCACAGTGGAAAGCAGGCTACCAGACCAGTACTACAGTTGAGGACTCCAGCCAATTAAAAGTTCATCCAATTTATTTTCATTAATGAACTTGTTTGATTTCTTAACTTTTAGAAATACATGCTGAAATATTTACAGATTAAATGGTGTGTCTGAGACTCGCCTGAAAATAATAGGAGGCGGGGGATACATACACACGTGCACGTACATATATAAAATTAAGACTGGGTATTGAGTCTTACTAGTGGCGAATTTTAATAGAGGCTGATTATACTGTTCTATGTAGGTCTTAAGTTTTCCAAAATAAAAAGTTAAAAAAATCGATCGCTCTGATCCGATTACAATCTTATCAAGTAATCTTCTGAGTGACAAAATCGGGCTCCCCTTAAAGGCTCTTTCACAGAGAAAATATGCATTGACTGACTGACAACTGTTTGGCCTTAAAGGCAGAAATATTTCTTATAGTAAATTCAATTAGCAAGAGCCTCTATATTTGATTCTTCTGAATTTAAGTAGGAATAATTTCCTCTTGAGCCTGCCAAATGTCCACAGAATCATGAGAATGATGAAGACTTTTCATGAACTCATTTACTGTGCCTCATTAAAGTAATTTAGCTATGGATTCTAGAAGAGGCAGGAACGAACTTGGCATTTTAATCCCTTAATAATTTCGTACCTTAATACTTCAGTAAACTGGTTTTGGTTTTTCTGGCTGGTTTTTCCAGACGCGGACCAACAGAACATGATGAACTAGCACTCCCACAACCCCAACCCTATCAAACTCCACCACCAGTGCCGGGAGGGGCTGCCTTTGTGTTTAGACCGCCTGAATCTTCTCTTAATCCTGACAAGTCAGAGATAGCCAACCCACTGGCCTGGATCCCCCGGGATCAGCTAGCGCCCCTGGCGTGACCTCACACGGAGCACCTCTGAAGTGGTACCTTCGTCACTTCCCGAAGCTCGGTGGAGGGCATTTTAGGAAACTTGTGACAGGTCACTATGCCTATCAGAATGGACGCACTGGCAGAACAGTGAGGCACTGGACCAAAAGGCAGAGCCCTAGGTTCCACATGCCAGCTCTCCGCCGGCGTGGAGCCATACGACCTTGCGTAAGTTATTGAATCCAGTTACCCAGTTTCTCTACCTTATAAACTGACAGGAATATTTGAAAATTGTAAATCACAAAAAATCGCTACGATCTATATGGCTGGATAATACTTTACACAGTTGACAAAGCTGGCTGTAGATAGAAACATGCTGCCAAATTAGCTGGGGGTGGGGGGACCACCTGCTTAAGCCTCAGGTTTTTAAAATAAATCCTTATTATGTGTACTACACACCCCATACACAGACATGAATACATCTGTAATCTGACAAGACCAGGTTAAAAGAAATCTTGACACAGGATTTAAAACAAAGACCAAAAGCTAGTTAAAAGTTCTTGAATGCTCTTCTACATCATTATTTCATAACTAGAAGAGAATAGTGTTCATCAGAAGACTTTTAAATTTTCTACTACTAAAGGAATCTCTCAGGGATGTAAAAATATATTCTAGTTCACTGTACATCTTTGCTATTAAAAGCAAAATTCAAATTTATTCATAACCACCCAAAATTGAAGCACCATTATTTAAAACATTTAAACTGCAGAAATTCTATAAAAATTAGTCTTTAACAGAACAATCAGATAAAACTGTACACCAACACTTCTAGTAACAGTGCACCTCATATTTAAAACAGGGGACTAGTTCAGAGTCAATAGCTTTATTAGAAAAGATTAATACTAAAACTTTTCAATGACAGAGACAATCAAATTTGTAACAGAAAGTCAGAGATACTTTATTTTCACTTCTAAATCCAAAGGCTAGATATAGCAGGGTTGTAAAAATGGAATCCCACTTAGTCTGATTCACACAAATACTAACGTTTAATCCTGTTTTCAAAGTCCAAGAATGAAAACTTGCAATTAAACACTGAGCAAGCCACATGTTTAGGTAATATTTCTTAAAAAGTCTTAAAGAAAACAATATGATACAGGACCTAAGTTTTCAGTGGCATATATATGCTATTAACACATGTTCTGAAATCTGGTAGGTCACGTCAGTCCTGAATTAATTTTTAATAAAAAAACAAAACAAAACAGAACTAACTGAGCTTTCTACTTTTCTATGCCACTATAGTTTTCTTTCACCTCATTTTAATGTCGATCTTCATGTTATGCCGTTTTCAGGTTTCTTCCAGAAATCTTCGAACAGTAGTCCTACAATGCAAAAGTTGGGGAAAAAGGATAATTAGACAACATGTAAAAGGCAAATTTTTATGACTAAGTGTTGGCCCAGTCACTAACTGCCACTGAACACATGGACACGGAACGTCCGTGTTCTTGTAAGTTACCAAGGCATCAGCGTGGTTTAAAGCCTTGGGCCTGCGTGTGCTGGCCTACGCGTGCATGGCTCACACACGTAACACTACACTGCTGTCCAAGAAGAAGAAAGCCATTGACGAACCAACTACTTGGTACTCCCTTTCGGTAGAAATCTTTTATCCCAAGCCACTAGCCCAAAGAATGAACAGTTTATAGGTTTTAAGAACTCGTAAAACCTAACTTTTAATATAGTTCTTTCAAAACCCAATTTCATTCTACATGATTCACCAACTCTTTATGGGTCACGGATCGGAGGTGTCTGTCTCTGCTATCCGTTGCCGCTTGAAACGTCTCAGCCAATGGCTACTCCTATGGGCCTATGGCTGCCTGCAAATTCTCCTACGCCGTAGGAAATATTAAACACATACCTCTTAAAGACTTGAGAATTGCATTGAATGTAACAAGGCGGATAATGTGAAGTGTTTATTGTATTTAAAATTCTTTAAAGATATCTAATTCTGGGCACCACTGCATCCCTACATACAGTCGAAAAAAAATTCCATTCTGTTAACATTTGATTTATAAGTTTTCACGCAATACACAAAAAACCCCTCTGTGCTTCTTGTAAAGAACAAAAAAGATACACAACAGTTAAGCGTAAAGATCACAGGCAATAGCATTCAAACATGGATGTGGGTAGAGAAAGGAGTACCTGGCATGAGTACCTGCTTAGTTTGACTGAATCCTTGATTTTTAATTTGGCTTTTCATGGGCCGCTCACAACACCAACGCTGTGTGAGGTATGGTAGTCAGCTGCAATAATTCATAAACCCTACACTTCCATCAATCCAATGCTACTGGCTCTCGAGTTACAGAACAAACTGCATTAGAATGCAAGGCAATAAAGCAAAAAACTAGAAACATCCTTGACAAAGAAATACTAGCAGTTTAATTAAAACAAAGTAGTCCAACATGTGCCTCAGAAATATTTAAGTTGTTAAAGCATATGTCTCTGCCAATGTACCAACACAAGATGGACTTAATACCAAAAAGAAAAAAAAAAAAAACAGTTCAACCTTTTTATTAAAAAAAAGAAAAAAAAAGAAATGACAGCAAAATCCCTAAAAAAAAGGATAATTAACTTTTCAATGGCGACTACATTACAAACGTGGGCAGTAATTCCCAAAGAGGCACACTAATGGGGCACGAGTCTGCTACAAAATAGCTGAGACAAAACAATGTACCTCAAAATGTTTTGCAGGACTACACTGTCTTTTCCTTCAGAAGATGCTTTTGTATGTCTTCTTACTCGGCTTAGCTCCGTCTTCGTCTGTGCATACTTACGCTGCACTGCCAAACAGTAACAAGAAGCCCTAATCAAAGTGAGAAACAATACACTTACCTCTGTCTGATCTGAGGTCTTATCAGATCAGTTTTAATTGGACTGAGTGTCACCTTCAGATTTAATGTCTTCACTGGTCCCATTGACCTCATTCTTAGTATCACTTTCCTTTGATTCAGTGTTTGTGTCTTCACTCTGTTTTTCTCGACTATTGGACTTCACACTACTTTTTTTATCATCAGATCCCTTCTTTTCTGCCATAAAAGAAGACATTGATCATGGATTTTAAAGTAAAATACAATACATACATGACATTTTGAAAAGCGAAACAACTGAGGGATGAAAAGACAATTATTTCCCACAGACTGCAAGTAACACAGTTTGGTGAATCTACCAAGGGGATAAAAATTTGAGAGGACCATATGGGGAATTAAGAGAAAGCAAATGGTAAAAGAGTAGGCAAATTCTCTCAAACTGGTGAGAATCTACGAAGTATGGGCAACTCCAAATCACTGCAGGATCTAAGATTTAAGTAAATTTCATCTGGGGTGAGAAACATCAAAAGCAATGGGAAGGGTAATGAACGATAGCACACAAGAACTGTGTTCACACAACTAAGTTATTAAGGTAAAAAGTAAAAACAGTAACTGCAAAAAGTAAAAACAGGTGAACATTTAATAGGCATGTTTCTCCAACTATAGACTTTGTAATGCAAAAGACTACTTACACACGTATAAATTTGAATACCTAAGAGGAACAAGCCCAATGAAAGAAAGTGGATCTTAGATCTCAATCCAAGTACTGAACTTTGGTGCTTTGCTAAGAAAAGTAATATATATGCCATCTCAAGAGTTGTTTTTCCAAATGGAGAAATTAAAATTCAACTCAGCTGCGAATAAAGAACGAAAAAAGTAAATCTCAACCTTTTCTCCTACTGTTTTCCTTGGAATGGTAAAACCTCAGACTAGGGGCAAAAAGTGGTACATGGAGCAAGACTATTCCAGCTTTTTTAGTTCCAAGTATTGCCTAACAAAAGATTTCTACCGAAAATGTTAACACGAACTACAAACTTTCTGGAAAGATTACATTTCCCCTTAAAACTAAGTTAAGAATAACTGGTCTAGCAGAGTAGTTCATAAGACAGAAAGACGTTTTAAGAGAAGCACAACCCTTTACAGATTCTGGACAAAGTTGTTAAGACACACAGCAAGTCACTGGGAGAGGGATGGTAATGAAAAGAAAATATGGTGGTGGCAGGGGGCACTCGTTCAAAGAATGGAAAAACTGAGGATCTTATGCGAAGGAGCACAATTCAGTCCATCAGACTTGCAAAATGCACACGAAGCGACGTCCGAGTAAGCTGACTGCAGGACTTGCTCCAAGCCTGTCCGTCGCCTCCTAGGAGCTGTGCCCGTACAGTGTGCTCTAACTGACCTTGTGGGAGAGTCCTCCCTTTGTGCCTTATGGGCTTCTCCGGTGCACGGGTAGCTTCAATGAAGAAGAGTCGTCTCGTTGCCCCGTAGAGGACTAGTAGTCAGTCCAATAATCTTATCTTCTGCCCTATGTAGATACGGTAGATCTTAATAGTCCTAAGGACGTCCACAAAGTGTGGTGGATTTCAGGGCTATGGATTAAAAAAGGAAACTCTCTTGACAAAGAGAGAACCCTAAATTGGTTGGTGTTAAGAAATATAGGTCTGTGTAAGAAACCACTTTTCACTGTGGCGTTCAAGTACTTCCAATCGCAGCACCTGGAGTAGTGACCTCCTGCTTACTCAAGTGCCATTATCAAATGCTGTTCCTGCTCAGGGTTCAGGCCTTCAGTCGTTTGTATACCTAGGAGTGCCTGAATGGCTACATGGCATTTTCAAAAGCCCATAAATCATTATCACTTCTAAAAGAGATCCCCAAGTTCAAGACAAACCTATAAGGCATTCCCAATCTTTCAAGGTGGACCTGATGCAGAACTTTCTCCAATCAAGTCTCCTCTCCTTCCTCCGTGAAAATGCCTGTTTGTCCATAATCCAAACAACGCAGCTTATTTTACTTAAGCAGAAGTTTTATTAAATTCTATCATCATTATAATATAATTCAGATTATATTATAGCCATACAATTCAGGACATCTTTTTGCTCTATCCAGAAATTACACAAACATGTCTGTCTAAAGTCAGGCCGGTTCCATGTATTGCTCATTTTTGATCCCAGACAGTTATGAAGACTACTGTCCCTGGGAACCAATCCAACTATTTTAAGTGACACGAAGGATAATATAGCAAAGAACTTTAGTTCTCAAAGAGAAGTGATTAGTTTGATCTCTGACGTCCATTATCTGGCTCTGGAGATTGGACCCCTAACCCGAAAAACACATTATACAAAAAGTCTTGCAAAAAAGGGTGGGTGAAACTTTCTTAAACTAATGTAAGATCAGTTAATAACCCTTTGTAGCAACTGCCTATTGAGTCACAGAAGTAATTTCTGAACTTAAATGACAAAATACTAAAGCTCATGACAGCAAGTTGAAAAAACTGTCTTTGTTTCCTCCTCTTTAACATTTGCTTTAGGTGGTAGGGAAAAAAACAATATGTGTAAATTTTTTTTAAAAACGGTATACTTATTTCAGGAAAATGAAAACGTAAGACGAAAAATATATGTCCATCGTTTGTGCTGGTATTTCTCTAACTCGGTCTAACAAAAGCCTGAGTCTGACACCCCCCCAAAAAAACGCTTAAAAAAAAACCCCTAAAAACCCAACACAAAAAACAAAAACCATAGAATAGTTCCATAACAGAAAATAAGAAAAGAGTGTCACATAAAAGTCCAGTTTAATAAACTCAAACACAGCAGCACGCATGTTGGGTGATCTAACATGGACACTAATAGGCAGAACAGGACGGAACAAGCAGAGCCAAGAAAATTAGAAACAGGCCCTTGCTCTCATGCAAAGCAGAACGGCCCAGTCAATACAAATGAAAGATGCTCAAAAGATCTAAAGAAAATACAGAAAGGAGACCCTGATTTTAAAAGAATTGTCTTTCAGTAAAGAGCTAAAAAATGAGAATATCCATGTGAAAACATGCCAAAGACAAAATGAAAAAGTCTATTAATAGTGCAGGGACAGTGCATTCCAGCCACCAGAATGCCACAGAAAACCAAAGGGAAAGGTAGGATGGAAAGAGCATGTTGTTTCAGTAGAAAACGCGGTGAAGACATACAGAAGATATTCAACTTCTGCAGACTTACAAGTTAATCACGGAGTTAAATGAAAGTTGCACATGAGGACCAATGCAACACAGCACACTTACTCTGCAAGACGGATTATGGAACACACAGCAGATAAAAAAAAAATATTGCCAATAACCAAGCTATAAATTCTACACCCTAATAATCCTGAAGAGTAATGCAATACTTGGAAGAATTGAGATGATAAACCTCAGGTTAACAACTGAAGGATGTGGTTTTAACATGTTCTAAGAAAACACCAGGTCAACTGTCATTCTCACAAATCAGCAGGAGAGGGGAAATAATGCCTGTCTCCTACTGAATGGTGTTGGTTCTAAGTAAAAAAGAAGATAGCTTGAAATGCAACTCTGCCTATCTCCAAAGAAACGTGAGTGTAGAGAAAGGAGTGTTAAAATAGTCTCTTAATTAATGAATTAAATCTGTAATTAATGAATTAAATTCTCACATAAACTAACCTTTCTCCTTGGATTTTCTATCTTGTTCTCTGTCCCGACTTTTGCTCCTATGCTTATAGGACTTTCGATCCCGGCTTTTTGATCTTCTTCGATCCCGACTACGAGATCTATGTTTTCTTTCTGATCGATCGTGGCTTCTGCTTCTTCGTCGATCTCGACTTCTTCACAATTTAAAATAAAAGGAAAGCAACCTCAGTTGACATTGCAATGAGAAAAACCTTGCAAAAATTATATACTGTTTAATAATTAACAAGATTAAGCAAAACTTAGCCATTAAAGGCAAATGAATAGAATCCACTACTAAAACATATCTACAGTAGAAATCTTAAGAAGTTACTAAAAATCTAACTTCAACTTTTCAAACAGTGCTAAGACAGTTATCGTGGTCTTCAAGACTCTTCAATTGCAACTCTAAAACAGTAAAACTGATTTCATTCTTTGCGTTTTTGAAGAATTAGTTACGTAACACTTTATTGTTTAAACATTTTTTATGTTTTTATTTTTGAGAGACAGAGTCTGAGTGGGGGAGGGGCAGAGAAAGAGGGAGACACACAATCTGAAACAGGTTCCAGGCTCCAAGCTGTCAGCACAGAGCCCGATGAGGGGCACAAATTAATGAGCCATGAGATCATTACCGGAGTCAAAGTTGGATGCTTAACTGACTGAGCCACCCAGGGGCCCCTAACGTTTGTTTATTTTAGAGAGAATCCCAAGCAGGCTCCACACTGTCAGCACAAAGCCTGATGTGTGGCCTGAACTCATAAACCGTAAGATCATGCCTTGAGCTGAAATCAAGAGCTTTGACACTTAACTGACTAAGCCACCCAGGCACCCCACTTAGGGAACACTTTAGTTCTTGAGTGATGTCCTCCAAAGTAAATGTACGTTAATTTTACCCAAAATAACATGTAATTGAAATGTCTTCTTAGAATCAACGAGAAGCGAAGCACTTAAAGAGACCATCCAGTAGCATGGATTTCCTAGTAAGAACACCTCAAACCTCCTTAGACTGGTGAAACAGCAAAGAAGTTGCCTTGAAGATGGACTGGCTGGCTGACTCCACTCTCATCATCTAGCCTAGTGCTTGACAACACGCGAGAGCTTCCCGGGGACAAAGGAATCACACTAGTAATTACTACTGCTTACTGCACACTCGCAATTTGCTGGGCACAGTCTCACGTGCTCTACGTACCTGCTTCGCCTTCTTTCTCTACTTCGTGATCTTTTGTGGTCTCGAGACCTGCTGCATCTTCGGTCTGAAGTTCGGCTTGAATGCCGACTTCTTGAACGACTTCGTTTTCTTCTTTCTCTGTCTCTAGCCCTTTCTTTCTCTCTTTCTTCCTCTTCTCTCCGTCTTTTCCTTTCTCTTTCCTCTCTCTCTCTCTCCCGTTCTTTTTCTCTTTCTTCCCTTTCTTGTTTCTCCTTTTTTAAACGCTCATCACGATCAGGTTCTTCAGTTCTTTTTCTTAACTTTTCCTGAAAGAAATCAAGTTAGATTTTTATAAACACCCTTAAAGGCACTGTCAAACAAGGGTGGACACATAAAGCAAGTGTAAATCAACTTATGGAATCTGATGTCCTAAAAGAAAAATGCAGAAATTCCAACACCATGTTTGTATGCAAGATAATGTTACTTGACTAAGTCCTCAGGGATATGCTTTCTCCCGAATTCCTGGCACAAAAAAGTGAAGGAATTAAAATGCTTTGATAATATTCATTAATGGCAAAATTTTACAGGGATTAGTATGGTTTCAAATAGTACACATCAGCAAAATATCAACAAGAGGTTTATGTCTTCATGTGATCAGTTTTCGCCATACTAAAGCACAGTACTAGCTGCGGCTAAAGTGCATGCTTGAAAGCTTACTTTTAATTCTTCTACAGTAGCTTTAATTTTGGCATAGCCCATGTGCTGCTTTCCCATCAAATGGTCATCTACCCGGGACTGGGCATCTCCTACTATCAAAAAGGCTCCACACACTTCACAAACTTCCATTTGTTTTTCTTGGGCAGCAAAACTTTCAATCGTCTGAAATGATAAATCGGTTATTATAAAGAGTATTTGAGAGAGAACAAACAAATCCAAAATAAGTACTTAAAATTTAGAATCGAGTTCTAATTTTATGAATTTCTCCAAAGCCATGAATACTGAGCAGCAACTGGCCAACTTTTAGAGCAGGGAACAAGGCAACAGCAACCAACTTTCCATTGTCATCCAGAAGTGTAGAGACCCCATCACCCAACTGTAACTAGTGAATTAACCACACCACCTTGAAAAAGGTGACCTAATACCTCTCAGAAAGTTTGAATTCCTTTCTTAGGTTCAACAGGCTAAAGGTGTGGCCTCCATATTAAAAGTACTTTTAAAGGGGGCTCCTGGGTGGCTCAGTCAGTTAAGTATCTGACTTTGGCTCAGGTCACGGTCTCACGATTTGTGTGTTTAAGTCCTGCATCAGATAAGTGGGAGCCCCGCTTTGGGTGAGTCCCACTTCTCTCTCTGCACCCTTCATGGGATTCTCTCTCCCTCTCTCTCTCTGCTCCTCCCTCACTTGTATCCTCTCTAAATAAATTAACTAAAAAAAGTAATTCTGGGGAGGGGTGGTTCCTGGGCTCAGTAGGTTAAGCATCCAACTCTTGATTTCGGCTCAGGTCATGATCGTATGGTTCATGGGATCAAGCCCCACCTCAATGGGACTTGGGATTCCCTCTCCCCCTCCCCTCCCCGACAATCTTGCTCTCAAAATAAACATTTAAAGAATAAAAACAGGAGCGCCTGGGTGGCTAAGATTCTGACTTAGCTCAGGTCATGATCTCACGGTCCGTGGGTTGAAGCCCTGAGTCAGGCTCTGTGCTGACAGCTCAGAGCCTGGAGCCTGCTTCAGATTCTTTGTCTCCCTCTCTCTCTGCCCCTCCCCCACTTGTGCTCTCTTTCTCTCTCAAAACTGAATTAAAAAAAAAATATATATATATATACACATATATATATATATCCACCACCCCCCAAGAGGCACCTAACTGGCTCAGTCTGCAGAGCATGTGACCCATGACCTTGGGGCCATGAGTTCAAGCCCACATTGGGGATAGAGCTTATGTAAAACTTTTTTTTTCCCAAAATGCTTAGGGAACTGAACTCCCTAAGCATAATCTGTACATATCCTATTCAATATGTGGGAACCAATGACCAATTATTTTCTACCATCAAGATCCAAAATATGTATATTACATTCTCTAATACAAAACAACAGACGATACTTTGAGTATACTAATTTTCAGCTAAAGTGAATATATATGGAGTACTTTATTGGAACAAGAAAGTAAAACCCAGGCCCAGATGAGCAGTCCTAAGGCATGGGCTGGCATGCCAGTATCTAGAGGCTTGTTTTTGTAAATAAACATTTTATTGGAACCCAGTCACATCAATTTGTTTATGCACTGTCCAAAGCTGCTTTCAGAATAGAAAAGCAGAGCTTGATAGCTGCCAGGGACCTTCTGGCCTGCAAACCTGAAGTATCTACTGTGTGGCCTTTTAAGATACAGTTTGCGAACTTTTGATTTAGGACGTTAGAAAATTGTTTACAAAGATTCTCAAATAGGAATAGGTTCTAGTAATTCACAGTGAACAGCCTGGATAAATCGAAATGAAGTTGCTACTCACCGAGGTTGTGGACCTAAGCAATTCTCTCTCTTCTTTTAACTGTTCAACTAATTTCATCATTCCCTGGGCTTCTTCTACTTTTCCTTCCGATCCTAATTCTTCAATCTAAGGGGGATAAAAAAATAAATGCAGTCCAGACTCCTTTCTAACAAAACTACCTAAGTATTTTTCTGTTCTTTCCCAAGCTTCATTAGCATTTAGTGGTTGTTTTGGGTTTTTGGTCTGATTTTGTTCACTGACGCCTCTTTGGGTTAAATTTATTCTTCTGATTTTTTACAGCATTAGTAAAGTGTATCTGACATGCAATAAACTGCCTGTTTTTAAGGTGCACAATCTGGTAAGTTTTGACAACCATGAAACTAACACCATCCTCTACATAATGAACACATCCATCACCCCAAATTCGCTTTGTGGCACCCTCCTCCCCAAGCAACCACTGACCTGCTGTCACTATAGTTAGTGTCTTTTAGAATTTTATATAAATGGCATTATGTACTTCTTATTCCTCTTTCTGTTCTGGTTTCTTTCACTCAGCCTAATTATCGTAAGATTCACCCACTGTCACTTTCATTTTTATTACTGAGTCGTATTCTACTACATAGATACATCACGGCACGTACCCATTTGCCTACTGATAGATGTTTGAGCAGTCAATCACAAACAAAGCTGCCATGAAACTGGTATACAACTCTGTGTAAACATATGCTTTCATTTCTCTTGGGTCGATATCTAGGACTGGAATGACTCATGACTCATCTTTTATCTTTTTAAGAAACCTACTCTTTCCAAAGTGGTTATACCATTTTTAGCTCTGACCAGCAGTGTATGATAGTTCCAGTTTGCCCACATCTTCATTAACACTTGCTATAGTCAGTCATCTTGACTTTAGCCATTCTAATAGAAGAAGAGTAAGTGTCTCATTGTGGTTTTAATTTGTATTTGTCTAAAGACTAATGACTTTGAACGTCTTTACACATATGTATTTGCCATCCCTTTATCTTCTTTGGTTAAGTGTCTATCCCAAGTATTTCCTGTTATTCGTGTACGTAATTCTTACCTGCTGCAGGAGTACATCAATTTTATCTGTTAGAACCTGAATTTTTTCTTCATTTTTGCCTGTTGGACCAGCTGCCTATTGAAAAGACAATAAAATGTATTATCAGTAAGTAAAACACAGGAATTCAAGCTCTCACATACCATACGTAACACTTGCATTCAACAGTTAAAATACTGAATCACAAGGATAACTCAATTATCTTTAATTTCTGTTAGTCAATTACATATTTTGTCAGTTACTAATAATTAGAAGAAAAATCTTAATGATTAGCAGAATCAGTATTACTAATAAAGACTGAAAAACTGAATGCCTTTTAAATTTATTTCATTCTTAAAAAACACAAATTAATGACCTTGAACACAAATGTCAGCACTGGGGTGAGACCGCTGGGTCTCCAGAGACAAGGGACATATTACAAAGACTAACAAATTAATTTCATACTCACCCCAGAGGACTGCTGATTTTGAGATAATGCCAAACGAGCATGGCCTCGTCTAATTCTACGTTCTACTTCCGCAAGTAAGCTCTGTAGGTATCGCAAAAAATCTCTCTCGTAGCCAACTTTCATAAAACGAGAACTCTTCTCGTACCTGTAGTAATAAAAATAAACAAGTATCACTTTCTTTCCAAATCTTTATCCATTAAAGCTCACATATTCTGGGGCGCCTGGGTGGCTCAGTCGGTTAAGTGTCTGACTTTGGCTCAGGTCATGATCTCACAATCTGTGAGTTTGAGCCCTGCGTTGGGCTCTGTGCTGACGGCTCAGAGCCTGGAGCCTGCTTCAGATTCTGTATCTCCCTCTCTCCCTTCCCCTACTCACACTCTGTCTCTATGTCTCTCAAAATAAATAAACATTAAAAAAAATTTTTTTAAACCTCACATATTCTATCTAAACTATTTTTTTTTAATGTTTATTTTTGAAGAGAGACAGAACATGAGTAGGGGAGGGGCGGAGAGGGAGACACAGAATCTGAAGCTGGCTCTAGGCTCTGAGCTGTCTGAGCACACAGCCCAATGCAGGGCTCGAACTCACAAGTCGTAAGATCATGACCTGAGCTGAAGTCGGCCGCTTAACAGACTGAGCCACCCAGGTGCCCCTTAACTAATCTTATACACTGCTGTATTTACTCTGAAAAGTAAACCAAGTGTTTAAGAAGTCAATTTCTAATCCCTCGGCTTGGTAAAAGGAAGGTTGTACTCAGCATTATGTTTGGTTAAGAGGATAGATAAGGCAAATCTAGGTGCTTCACCAGCTCTACCACAATATTGGACCTGTGACCTTCGCCCCAGGACAAGTCTCATTTATAAAATCAAGGCTGTTAAGGGGCGCCTGGGTGGCTTAGTGGGTTAAATGTCTGACTCTTGATTTCAGCTCAGGTCATGATCCCAGGGTAATGAGATAGAACCCTGCATTGGGCTCTGTGCTGAGCATGGAGCCTGCCTGAGATTCTCTCCCTCCTCACCTCATGCACGTACACACCGTCTCTCTCTCAAATATTAAAAACAAAAAATCAGGGCTCTTAAAAAACAGATATGACATAGAAAAAAAGCTTAGGGTTTATTAGTACTTAGGCATACAATATGCACTCATATGGTGACTGACAGTTATCATTTTTTTAAACGTTTATTTATTTTTGAGAGACATAGAGACAGACCGTGAGCAAGGGAAGGGCAGAGAGAGAGATACAGAATCCGAAGCAGGCTCCAGGCTCTGATGAGCCGTCAGCACAGAGCCTGACGTGGGGCTCGAACCCACGGACTGCAAGATCATGACCTGAGCTGAAGTCGGCCGGTCAACCGACTGAGCCACCCAAGTGCCCCTGACAGTATCATTTTTGAAGCTATGACTTTCCACCATCCCACCTATTGAATAGAACCCCAACAGGACATTCATTTTACTAACTGCAATTATTTCTTTAATCCATGTCCCCTTTAAACCAAAGAATAACTGACCAAGGGGAAAGGACCCAAAAAGATAACTTACTGTTTTCGAAGATTTTCATCATGAATTTTCTCACATGGACCTGAAAAAAAAAAAAAAAAAAAAAGAATGAGAAATATAATGTATAAATTATTGGGATGTTAACCTTTTCTCTTGCCAAAACAAAAGTTCTTCAAGAAAAGATCCATTTAACCACTTAGTCTGTACACACCTAAATTGGGCCTAATGAATCACAAAGCAACATGTCCAAGAAAACATAAAAACTGTTCTCATTAATTTTCAAGATCAGTGTAATGGAGAGCAACTACACGGTAAGAAGAAAGAAGAAAGAACTGGATGGAAAGAGAAATTGATCCTACTGCCACCCAAGAAAAAAACTGTAATGAGGGCCAACCTACCACTGATCTTTTGCTAATTTGGGGTATTTGCAAATGAAGCCAAATAGTGTAAGAATACTGCCCTGGTCCTACCCCTACCCTCCAGAAAGCAACCAATTTTAACCATTTCACCTACACCTTCTGAATTTATTTACGTACTTCTAAACAATTTTTGCTTTTTCCTGGCTTATCTTAGACATGAAAATTTTAGGTTCGATAAACACTTTATATTTTGACTCTGCAAGTACTATTACTCACTGAGTCAAACAAAAGAAGCATTATGAGGACTTATGATATACTTTGTATTTTCGCTGGAATTCGTTTCATTTGTTTAATTTTCTGTATTTCCAAATTCTTCTCAAACACTTGAATTCAGCTACAGAAATTCTCAATACTACTTTCTCTCAAGATTCCAAATCTATCAGATAATCAGCTCCAATTTCATCCCTGAGCTTTCTGTTCTGCTTCAATCCAGATGCTTATTTTCTAAGCTCACTGATAAGAGTTGTCATCCTGAGAGGTTCCTTTTCTTGTCTGTACTGGATGCAGTTTACTGGACCTCTTGTTTTTCTCCTTGGTCTTATACTCATGTGTCAGTGGAGTTTCCGGAGAAAAGAATCATGGGAGATAAATTTGCTGAGATCTTGCATGTCTGAAAATGCCTTTTTTCACCCTCATGCTTTGATGTTTGGCTATATAGCTAACCTAGTAAAAAGCATATTTTCACTCAGAATCCTGAGGGTGTTTCTCCGAAGTCTTCAAGCGTCCAGTGCTGTTACTGACAAACTGAGGCCATTCTGATTCATAATCCTGTATGCCCTTGGCCCACCCCCACCATTCGGAAATTTCAATGGCGTGCCTCGGGATGATCTCTTTTCATCCAGTGTGCTGAGCATCTGAAGGACACATTCAATCGAGAGACTAATGTCCTTTGGTATTGCTGAATTTTTATTTTCCTCCCTTCCACTTTCTCTAGAATTTCTAATTAGTGTTGGACTGATAGAATTTTTTTAAATTTTAGTATTTTCTGTCTGATCACCCAACATTCCAGCAAATTTCCTCAATTTTATTCTCAAACCTTTATAGTGATTTTATTTCAGATTTCTCCAGTCCTAATTTCCAAGAGCTCTTTTTGGTTTTTCAAAAGGTCCCTTTTTATATAGCATCCTATTCCTCATGTCCTCTCTTATTTCTCTAAAGATACTAAATTTAGCTATAACTTTTAATATTTTAGGGCACCTGGCTGGCTCAAGTCGGTACAGCATGCAACCCAGGGTCATGAGTTCAAGCCCCACGTTGGGCACAGAGCTTACTTCAAAAAAAAAAAAAAAAAAAAAAAAAAGACTTTTAATATCTTTTCTTCTCCTTTCCCCCTTATCTATAATTTCACTACACTTTTTTTCCCCTCCTGCTGGTTTTGGTTAAATCTTTTGTGCTGAAGGTTTTCTTCACATGTCTAACTTGGATTCCTTGGCTGGAAAAACACCTCCAAAATCTAACTGGCAGTTGGTATGCACAGGCAGGGTTTATCAGCTAACGGGCTTTACCACAGGAAAATAAGGCAGCAAAATTCTTTTAGGAGATTCCCCAAGGGTCAGTACCTGTAGATCACTTCTCTGGAACTGTTCACTTTCTCTAAAGAATCCTCTTCTCTTCTGCCTGAGGAAAAACATCTGGCTGTATTCTTCTAGGAACAGGGCAGAGGAAGGGAATGGGAAAACCCCACTAGTAAGAATATAGACTTAACTCTCTTATAAGTCTCATTTTTACTCATTACTGCCCTGTGCTATGTCTGGAATCCCAACATCTATATTCGTCCTAATGTGCTTCTGATGCGCTGCGGCAAGCTTTGTGCTTAATGAATTAACTTCTCTTTCATAAAGGTTCCAGAATGATACTAATTATGTACCATCCTTGGGAAAAAAAAAAAAAATCACTCAACTGTTTTTTTTTTGCATTTTGTGGTTCAGATGAACTAGTCTCAGTGGTCCAATTTCTCCAGAAAAATAATCCTCTAGTATTTCCGGGTTGTGGGGGTAGAGGTAGAATCGCCAGATGCACAGGTCTTAACAGTCCCTCCAGGGACATTTGGCAATGCCTTTTTAGTTGGAGACGTTTTTGGTGGTCACAGCTGAGGGCTGCTACCGGCATGTAGGCCAGGAATGCTACTAAATATCCTATGATACACAGGACAGCCCCCCTAAAACAAAATTATCCAGCTCAAAATGTCGAATGTCAAGGTTGAGAGACCATGAACTAGACTAATTTTCATTTTCAGCCCCATGTGATTCAAGTCTAAGTTCTATAGTACCTGGTGCCTCCATATCCTAAGCCTGTCCAAGGTTCTGCTGATCACTCACTTGCTTCCTTTTAATATCCCCTTCTGCAGGCTTTTAGGGTAAAGGTTTCTCTGCTCTGTTGAGCTTGCTGCTACTCTTCCATCCACTTGTCATCTTCCAAAAATTTGTCGACATCTCTAATTTAATCTCTTCTTCTGTTTATACCTTTTTTGTTTTTAAATTTTCACTTTAGTGGAGGGGTTTGGGAGGGAGTGGAAATAGACATGTATGTTCACTTAAGCTACCATGTTTAACTAAACTGGCATGTATTAATACGAAAGTCTAAGACAGGAAAGAAATTATTTTATCAACAAACCTTATTTAAGAAAAACATTTTCAGAATTTATAAAGTACCAGTTTTTATTTTAAATCATAATTCGATATAAGTTACATAGAAAATTCACTTACCAAGATCGGAACGAGTGTTTGTGAACAATTCCGCAGGACAAAAACCACAGAGATAATATTTACAAACCTAGTGAAGAAAAACAAAGGTACTTAAATTTTTTTAAGTTGTTCAGTTTTAAAACCATATTGGAAAAGGATACCAAAAACTCTTTTCTCATTTCTTAACCTTTATCTTTCAACCAAATAAGTTTAAGAATGGCTTCATTTGTTAAACCATATTAGTTTTTAAATAAGTGACTTTCCAATTCCCAGATTTCAGTAAAAAATGTGCAGGACGGACAAAGAGTTACCAGAATTTCCTACTATCTAGTCTTTTTTAATGTTTATTTCTTTTTGAGAGGGAGAGGGAGAGGGAGTGGGGGGAGGGAAAGGTGGGGGGAGGGAGAGGGAGTGCAAACAAGGGAAGGGCAGAAAGAGGAGACAAAGAATCTGAAGCTGGCTCCAGGCTTCCCTTGAACCAGGAGATCATGACCTGAGTCAAAGTCAGACGCTTATCCGACTGAGCCACTGAAGGGACTGAGCCCCTGAAGGGACTGAGCCCCTGAAGGGACTGAGCCACTGAGCATCGCTCTACCTACTTTTAATCCCCACTCTCCTCACAAAGTAACAACAAATAGTGGGAAAGATATCCACAAGGGAAATTTTTAACTTAAAAAAAAAAAAACAACCCTACACTGTTATTATGGTTTTAACTTTGTTAAACACCAGAACCAACTTACAGATTAGAATTTTAAAATCACTGTCTAAATTACAAATAACATTCATTTAAAGCAATCTGGGTGGGTATTTTCCTTTAAGAGATCCTGTAACGAGCCCTAAAATGTACTGTATATTTTCACACACATCAGCACTTCACCGATTGACTCCTCCTGGGCTCCTACAGCATAAGCAAAGACTATTACCACGAAACTGACTTTTAATTCTCTCCCTTACTACTTACTCTAACTCCTTCAGATATATTCCAAAACTGCCCTAGCTGATGTTTAGTTCTATACACTGCAAACCAAAAACTGTTAAGCAAAATTCCAAAATATCCCCTTTCTTATAATATTTCATTGTTATAAGGTAGTCAATGTGCAACTATGACATATGAAAAGAAAAAGGAGATTAAATTTAAGATTAAGAATTCTTTGTAGATACCTAGGACTGGATGTTAAATCTGAAATCAAGGGTGCCTGGCTGGCTTAGTCAGAAGAACATCTGACTCTTCTTAGTCTTGGTTGTGAGTTGGAGCCCCATGTTGAGTGTACAGATTTAAAAAAAACTTTAAAATTCAATAAATCGGGGCACGTAGTGGCTCAAATCAGTTAAGCGTCCAACTTCGGCTCAGGGCATCGGGCTCTGGCTGATAGAGCGGAGCCAGCCTGGGATTCTCCACTCCCCACCCCCCTGCCCTTGCCCCCATTGCTTCCTGTCAAAATAAATAAAAATAAACCTAAAAATACACACGCACACACAAAAAATGAAAGGAATAAACATGTCTATGGTCCCTCTCCTGACTCTAAAACACAAGTAAACAAACTTTTTTCTAGAAAGGAAATCATACAATTCTTTCTGGTAATGAAGTATCAATATAGTACTTCTGAAATCTTACTTTTAATAACATTTTCCACTGAGATCAAACGGACCCAAATCTGTCTTTGGGCATTACCATGTATTGTGTGGCTTACCTTTTCTGTAAAACTGGTCATTACTACTAGCTTTAAGGTTTGTCATAAACTGATATATGTTATTTTTTTAACTAAAATATTTCTGGTTTACCATAAAATCTAGGTTAAAAAACAAAAACAAAAAAACAAAAAACCCTAAGTTTCATTTATATGAATAAGACTTTCTAAAAACTTGTAGATTCTTGGATGCCTTGTCAGTGGAGCATGGGACTCCTGATCTTGAGACCATGAGTTCAAGTCCCATATTAAAAAGAAATTAAGGGGCGACTGGGTGGCTCAGTCGGTTGAGCATCCAACTTCGGCTGGGGTCATGATCTCGCAGTTTGTGAGTTTGAGCCCCATGTCGGGGTCTGTGCTGACAGCTCGGAGCCTGAAGCCTGCTTTGGATTCTGTGTCTCCCTCTCTCTCTGCACCCCTCCCCACTGCGCTCATGCTCTCTCTCTCAAAAATAAACAAACATTTAAAAAATAAAAAGAAATTAAAAACAATAAATAAATGTAGATTCTAAGTGGCGAAAACTCTAAGTCTAAATACACTATGTCAGTTTTTAAATAAAATACAATTCCAATAATGTATTTTCAATTAAATAAACACACTCTCGAATCTAATTAAGTAATGCATGGGATTTTAATGTAAAGTGGCAGTTAAAGGGCCCTAAAGTAAAGAAATTGGATCCCAAAGATTACAGGTGGGGAATTTTTGAAATATGTCCACATTCAATCAGAGATCAAAGAAGTCCAAATGAAGGAACTCTGGACAGTGAATTTTGGATTGAACAAAAAAGCTCTTTTTTAAGAGCTATTTTGGAGATTATTTATTTATTCTGACTTTGTAGGAACTATGGTGATTGGCAGTGGAAGGAATCACATGTAAAATTCATTAAATAAAAACTTTTTGAGGGGCGTCTGGATGGCTCAGTTGGTTAAATGTCCAACTTCGGCTCAGGTCATGATCTCACGGTTCATGAGTTCTGTGCTGGCAGCTCAGGGCCTGCTTCAGATTCTAGGTCTCCCTTTCTTCTTTCTGCTCCCCCCGCCCCCACTCAGTGCACTCTGTCTCTTTCTCTCAAAAATAAACAAACATTAAAAATAATTATATAAAAAAGCTTATTGACTTTAAAATAAACTAAATAAGCAAATAAGTAAATAAAGAGATACATAAAGCATCATTTAGGGGCACTTGGCTGGCTCAGTCAGCCAGTAGAACATACAACTCTTAATCTCAGGGTTGCGAGTTTGAGCCTCACGTTGAGTGTAAAGATTACTTACGTGAATTTTTTAAAAAACCTTTAAAAAAATAAAATGGAGGGGTGCCTCAGTCGTTTAAGCACCCAACTTCAGCTCAGGTCATGATCTCACGGCTTGTGCGTTCAAGCCCCACATCGGGCTCTCTGCTCTCTGCATGGAGCCGACTTTGGATCCTCTGTCCCTCTCTCTCTGCCCCTCCCCTGTCCACTCTCTCACTCTCTCAAAATAAACAAAGTGGCATTTAATTTTAGACATTTTAATTTTAAAAAGTAGAAAGTGACACTTCAATAATCACTTAAGACCAATATGCTAAAAACAATGCTGGAAATCCAAGAATGAATAAGACCTACTCTGCAAGAAGATCGCACTCTCATAGAAGACAGTCAAAAACAAAATACACAATGTACTAGAATATACATGCAACACCAGATACAGAAGTGAATTTGGTCAGGAATGTCAGGTCATCACAGGTGGTGAAGCTTGAACTGGTTCTTAAATTCAGAAGTAGAAAGACCTTCTACTTCTGCTTTCTGCAAGACCTTCTAGGCATAAGGAAAACAATATGTGAAGATCTAATAGTATGAAATGCGCACGTGTAAACAGGTATGCTTGGACAGAAAACAGTGCAGTGTTTGAATCTTGGCTGACACTCACCCATTGTGAACTATAGACTCTTAACTCAGCCTTGGTTTCCTCATATAAAAAAAGGAGACGACAGTGTTTCATAGTGAGATTATGACATTTAAATTACATGTTACATCGGGAGAGGGGGCAAATTAGTCTGATTTTTACCATACTATTCTTTTTTTTTAATGGCTTTAGGCACTATGTACCCCAAGGAAGACATGCCTACCAGTGGGCTAACCGGGTGTTACCTAGGATTTAGTTCAATCCCCCCATTTGAGACTAGGGAGATCAACCACATGACCTGCCCTAAAGGCATCTAGCTATTTACAGAATCCAGATTAGAACTCACTTTCCTAATCCAGTTCTATGTGCTCTTTCCACTCTTCAACTCTCCTTAAGGTACTGCTGTAACATGACTGGTAAATCAAAATATGTTACTCTAGGGATACTTGGGTGGCTTAGTTGGTTAAGCATCCAAAAGACTCTTGATTTCGGCTCAAGTCATGACTTCATGACACATGGAGCCTGCTTGGGATTTTCTCCTCTCTGCTCCTCTCCCCTCACTCACAGGTGTGCAAGTCCATGTGCGCAAGCTCTCTTATCTCTCTCTCTCTCAAAAAAAAATAAAATAAAATAAACTTTAAAAGAATCTCAAGCAGGCTCCAAGCACAGCGCGGAGCCCAGTGCAGGCCTTGATCTCAGGACCCTGGGATTGTGACCTGAGCCGAAATCAAGAGCTGGACCCTCAATTGACTGAGCCACTCGGATGCCTCTAGATTGCTTCTTTTAAACCCTCCTGGGGACTAAGATCTTTAACTAAAAATACTAACCCTTAGTCTTTTATTCAGCAAATGTTTACTAAATGTCCATCATGGAACTAACAATCTGATAACCAAAGGTGGGACAGGCAGGTACCAAGGGAGGGGGGTGACCAGAATTCTTGTGATTTATCCTCTTGATAAATCTAAGACAACACCACTGACCAGAAGAGTTCAATCTCAATAGCATCTTCTAGTGAATTCATTACCAGTTAAGAGAAAGCAGAAATACAATCAATGCTGGAAATCTGACTAGAAAATTGTAACTGCAAATTTCCACCATATTAAACAAAGTCAAAAAATTAAAACAGTATCTGGTATTAGATACAGAGTTGTGAAAAGGACGCTCCAAACATACTAGAGGCCTGTGGGACAATTTGGCAGCATCCATCAAAATGTAAAATGTGCATTTACTTTAGCCATTATCTTTCTAGGAACCCATCCTACAAGTGACTCAGCTATATGTACTAGAATGTTCTCTGCAGCTTAGCTAGTAATAGGAAAAGAATTAGATATAATCTACATACCCACCAGAGAACAAAAAGTTAAAAATTAAGGTAGATTTTTTCTAAGATTTTTATCTTAAGTAATCTCTACAATCTTCCAATGTGGGGCAGAGTCACATGCTCTACCAGCCAGGTGCTCCAATTAAGGCAAATTTTTATGTACCAACAAGGAAAGATGCCACGATATAAATTGAAATTGTTAAATATATAATTATATATTCTGTAACATAATGATAACCTATCTGTAACTTTCATTTACATATGAATATATGTCTATAACTATATAATTACATGTTATGTAAATATTACATTAAGGCATCTGTAACTTTTGCTGACATATGTGTACCTCTGTAAATTATTATGAAAGGCACAGAAACATACATACCAATTTTTCAAATTTTTCAGAGGGATCTGGCAATGGGGAGGCGGGCAAGGACAGACTTTCTCTGTTTATTTCTAAATTTTAAGTTTTTATAGCAAGCATGTTTACTTTGGTAAAAAAATCATTTTAATGGTGTTAAATTCAGAGGGAAAACATGAAATAATAAAATCAACTCCCAATTATTAATGGAATCAATATTTAAAATATTTTTGTAACGTTTATTTTTGAGAGAGAGAAAGAGCACAAGCAGGGGACAGGCAAAGAAAGAAGGAAACACAGAATCTGAAGCGGGCTCCAGGCTCTAAGTTGGGAGTACAGAGCCTGACGTGGGGCTCGGATCATGACCTAAGCCGAAGTCAGATGCTTAACTGACTGAGCCACCCAGATGCCCCAATTGAATCAATATTTAAATGACAGATTTAAAGAAGACTTAAACATGTTAGGAAACTTATCTAACTCAGACCATGCTAAGACTTACACCTTAACAAAAAGTTCTTTTTTTTTTTTTTTTTTTTAGCATTCACTTCTTCAAGGCACAATCAATTCTGGTCATTTATTTAGACCACTTCTATCAGAAACGTACATAAGAATACCTTATTGATTTTCGTCTTTCTATACCCACTTGAAACCAACAGTAAGCAACAGAATTCTCCCTTTAGCTAATCAAATATTTTCAATGCTATCTGCGTTATTTTTGTTAAACTGCTTTCCCCAAGTCAATTGAATCCCTAGTTGTTTCTCACCCCAACAGTCAGGCCATCTAGTATCATTTACAGATAGTAAAGCCTTGAAATCATTAAAGCACATGTAAATGTCTTTACAGAGGCTGTGGGTGGCTCAGTTGGTTAAGTGCCAGACTCTCGGTTTCCCCTCAGGTCATGATCTCACCATTCCTGGGATAAGCAAGGACAGCACCTAGCCTGTTTGGGATTCTCTCTCTCTTTCTGACCCTTCCTCGTTTGCGCATGTGTTCTCTATCAAAATAAACTTTAAAAAAAAAAGTCTTTAACAGACATCTACAAACATAGGTCTCCAGCTAAAATCCTATGAATGTCCTATGAAGAGTTTCTTTGGTATTCTAAGTTATTAACGATCTTGAATACATCTTTGGCTACACGAGATTACAAGTTCCATTTGATAAACAAATTCTAAAGAGAATGAATTTATTCAATTTCTATTTCTGGCCATCTAAATACTGGCATTTAAAATTCGTCATGTTGGCAGCAATCTGATATTCCGTCTCCTGCTTAAAGCCTTTGTTTTCCCAATGTAATTTAGTCCCAACTTTTAACAAGGCTTATAAAAATCATTCAAAACCAGATTCCTGCTCATCTATCCACATGTCCCCTTCTCCAACAAAAGCAACCAAGGGCTACGGCAGTAACCCTCTTCACAATTTCTCAGGCCTAAGATCTTCTCCAGCCCCTAGTAATAACATTTGTCTTCTCTCCCACTCCTTCAGGCTAATTCCCAGTATTTAAAAGCCACTTTAAGATGCCTTTCCCAACTACCCCAGTCTAGGTTATTAGATGCCCCTCTCATGTGTGCTTCTCTAGACGCGATACTGTTCTACTGTGGCACTTACCACATTGTGCTACAAAAGCACATCTACTTTTATATCTGTCACCAAACGGATGGTTCTTTCAGGCTGAGTGCCATATCTATACTATTATGGTTCTACATATTTGCTGAATAAATGAATAGATAAAATATCTTCAACTTACAACTAAGAAATGATTAGAAAATTAAACATTTCATAAAACAATGAAGCGCTATTATTACTAACTCAAGCTACAGTCTCCCTTCGTGAAGAAATTAACTCTAATGATGCACACACACATTTTCCCTGAAGCAATCAAGCAAATACTACAGAAATGCCTAACATTTTGTGCGGTAACAGTATTGTGGTTATGTTCTCTTGAAGTCCTTACATTTTAGAGACATATAATGATGTCTTTAAAGCTTAAGTGAGAGAACTGCTTCAAAAGAAAAGAGAATATCGTTAGCATAACACTGCCAGTAATAAATGCATTAATGTGGCATTGGGTATGGGCACACAGAGAATTCTTTATAATAATATTTACTCGACTTCTGTATATGTTTTGGGAAACTGCAAACAGCAGTTGTGTACATACATAACACATAGACTGCTCCCAATTTGGAGAAACCCGACACTTACCGTGTACAATAGAATAAGGCAGGAAATGCCTACATTTCTGAGAAAAAGAACATTGTGGTGACTGAACAAAAACTATCCAGTAAAACGCTCGCTTACATTAGTTGTCATGAGCTATAATTACTAATTTTTGTTTTCAAAGTTCACAAGTAAAAATGTGGACAGGATTGTTTTTCTTTCCCAAACAGCTTTTGAAGTCAATGACAATATTAACATTTTGAAGATGTTAGAAAAGAACATTTAGTTCAACTCCCTCCATATATTATTAAACCTCCACTGAACAGGAGGCATACCTGAATTTGATAAATGATGAAAGAAATCTCGCTTCATTTATATTTTTTTGAGAAAAGGAGTATGCATGTGCACAAATGGGGAAAGAGGAGAGAGAGAGAGAGAGGGGAAGAGAGAGAGAGAGGGAGAGGGAGAGGGAGAGGGAGAGAGAGAGAGAGAGAGAGAGAGAGAGAGAGAGAGAGAGGAGAGAATCTCAAGCAGGCTCCATGCAGGCCCCAATGCGGGGCTCCAACTCACGAACTGGGAGATCATGACCTGAGTCAAAGCCCGACACTTAACCGAACGAGCCACCCGGGTGCCCCCAAGAAATCTCACTTTAGATATTACAGTATTAGAACCAGAGTTAAGCCAACAGCTAAGTATTTCACTTCTGGTTTGAGATCTACAATGTAAAACCTCAATTTGAACTACGAAGTTCCTGTTATATAAAAGATAATGAAAACTCTAGACCAAACCGTAACAACCCCTACAATCTGAACTATTCGGTTAATTAGAAAGCTATTAATGCCTTCTCTGGCAAACACTGAAATCTTCCCATGTGGACACCAACTGAAAGATGCTCACACTAGGCAGTTAAAACCGCATGCTTTCCTCATTACTGCTATTGTTTAGAATTAACAGAACTGCTTAATGCAAAAATACTAATAACCTCAAGGAGATGTAAAATATTAATAAGCGAAGTACCAGGATGTATGAATGAATCTTTGGAATGGTATTAAAGCTGATTTGACTTTAGCTGAAAACTTACTTTCTCTCAGACCCAGAGGTAGCAATCGACAAAGAAGGTGGAAGTGCCTGTAAAACCCCAGTAAAGCCCTTTCCACAATTCCATCACTATAGTGGTTACAAAGACACCACAACAAAGAAAAGGTAGATAATTTGCATCACAGATTCATCCTTCAGTTAAAAAGGAGCTTCAAGTGCTACTAGGTCACAATTAAAAACCCAGGACTAATCAAGTGGGTCAGGATGCTGTAATTCACAAGCTTTAGAATGCATGAGGCCATTTAAAGAAAACCGTGATTTCCAGGGTTTTCCCTCGGACCTACAGAACCCGTATCTCTTCAGGGTGAGGTATAGAAATCTGCATTTAAAACAAATTCCGCAGTCAATCAGATCCAGACATCCAAGAACTACTTTTTAACCACTAAGGTAAAGTTTCCATTTCAGTTGTTAAACAAAAGGACCCCACCCAGATGAAACAGCTTTTCCCATCTAGTGCAAATGTAGCAAAGAAAAATTTCCAGATAGAATAGGAATGTAAACATATTCTGAAATATCAGATTGCAGTATCCTGAAACCCTTACAGCATATGCTGGGATTGTCCATTTCCACAATATTTCACCACTAACAACCCACAGCGTAAGAATATGCAAATGACCCGGAAGTGATGCCACGAGCTTCCGCGGCTTTATTACAGCCCAGAGTAATTCAGGCTTATTTAGAAGAGGCCATGTGCTTTGTTCCAGGTCAACACCAATATTCTCCCTGCAGACATAAATCTGAAATACCAGTAACTGGCTTTTCAAATCCCTTGATCGAGAATAAAATGCAACCTGTCATTAAAGGCATAAAGTACCTTGGTGACAAGTACTAGGAGTGTAAATCAATGAGAAGCACTAAAAGTGAAAGATTATAGCTGAGATGACATAAAACCCAAGTCACTATTCTGAGAGCCTCATTGCTAACTAAAAGCAATGCTCAATAAAATACAACAGGAAAACAAAGTTTCTTCACAACACATGTTCAAAACCAAGGAGACATAGACATTAGACTGTTCCAGTTGTTGAGCAGGCAATCCGAAGCACTTTTCTCTTTAATCCAAATAGAAAATGTCCAAAATGCCAAAATAGATAATGTCCGAAATGTCCTAATGTCCTATTTGCACATCAGCTAAGTCATAACTTTTTCTTTTTTTTGCAAAGTAAGATGGAAAGTTTTCTGACTTAAGTAGTAAAAGAAAAAATGACTTCACTATGGCAAACAAATGCCTAGAAAGAAAGTCAACACAACAAAGTTACTCGGCTTCCTATTTTAACAAGCAGAGAAAAAAAAACAAATATAAGAAAAGCTTTTAAAAAGTTTCACCTCTGTTGAGTTCAATGACAAACGCGTGAATTTGATCCCACGCAATAAATTCTACTGTAACACTTCCTACTACTCTGGAATCGGGCAACACCTCAATACAACTTTAGCCACTTATTTTTTAAGATCCTGAAAGGACTCATCCGGTACCAACTAGTTTTCCTGCATCGCAAAAGAGAAATTTTACTCTGATTAAAGCTTACATTAAAAAAAAGTAAGCAACTTTTTAAAAAGCATATTTGTTCAACTACGCTTATTTTGATTAGCAACTGCCTTTAAATTACCATGTTGTTTGGTTATAACCGCAAGCTAAGTAAAAGTAAAATCTACATCTGCTCTTCAGGTAAGACCCAACATAAAACATTACACTGCATGTTCGAAACACTTGAAATAGACTGTGGTATCTGCAGAGAGTCAGTTTCACAGAATCGTGGAAAGTGAACACAACTACAAAGATTAGGTTCAGTTTCGCCACTTAACTTGCCAAGAGATCTCTCAAGTCTCACCTGTGAAAATGGGATTATAACATTTACCCTTACTCATACGGTTAAAATGACGAAATGAGTTTCGTATTATTCAGGTATGATCAATAGTGTTTTATTAGTTTCAGGTGTACAATATGATTCAACAATTCTACGTTTCTCAGTGCTCATCAAGATACGTGTACTCTCATCAAATGAGTTTTATGTGAAAGAAAAAATCTTGACAACCATCTACCTGAAAGGCTTACCAAAACGTAGTGCTATCAAACAGTATCTGTTCATCATCACGGTAAACCCTACCAAGTTATGACCTCTTAAAATTTTATTTCCTCATATAAGCGTCGAAATTGAACTATTACTAAAGTAACAGACTGCCACGGTTGTTACCACTTAACGCTGGCCAGAAATTTCAGTCTAAATACGACGCTTAACCCAAATAACGTAAGAATTTGCCCTTTTCCCTATCTCACAATGAGGTGAAAACTCCGGAGCCTCTAGATGGAATAAAATCCTTTCCCGCGTTTCCCTGCCTCATTAAGGTGCTTTTCAACTCTGCCAAGGGCCCTCTTTGACTTCCTTGGTACGAAAACAACAACAGAAACAAATCATCCCTCATCCCCGGACCCGGGCGGGCTCCTCCCTCCCGCCACAGAATCAGACACTTGTCCCTGGCGCGGCCCGCGCCCCAAATCGCGCCGCCGGCCCCGGCCCGCGCCGCTCCCCTCCCCCACGGCACCCGGGCACAGACCCAAGGCCCGCGGGACTTACGCTCTCGTGGTCCCACCGCACGTTGCTGCGCTTCTCGTCCGGGGCGAGGTTTCGGTCCCGGCCCATTAACTCATCCAACAACTGCGCGGCCGAAATCATGGTGCTTTTCTCGGGCGGCTGCTCCCACCAGCCCTGGCACCCGCTAACGAAAACGCCCGGCGACAGAGTCGCCAATCCTTTCCGGCCTGCTCGCAGGCCGAAAAGCCTCCTCTAAAGAGGAGCCGATAAGACAAAATGGCCGCCGCGCGGGCGCCCTCCCAGCATGCCGTGCGCGCGCGTGCGCCCGCGCGGACACGCCCAGGCCTAGGAGGTGCGCACGGGCCCGCTTCCGCCTGCCCGGGGGTGGAGCCTGCCAAGGCCGGGCCCGGACTCCGCCCCTGCCCCGTGGCCCCGCCCCACTTCGCGCCCGGCGGAACTGAGGGTCACGCAGCTCCACAGCGCCGCACGCCTTCCTCTCTAGGCGCTTGTTTTCTCTGAGCTCTTTCGCAGGGAGCAGTGGGAGGCTGTGTGTTGAAACCTGGACTCCGCTCCGTAATGGAGAAACGGAGAAAGGGGCATTATCTCCCTTCGTACCACGCGGTGAGTCGGTACCAGTGGAGGAAGCTGAAGATCTGCACTCTGATTCCGTGTTCCGACTCCTGCGTTCGCTGCGCTCGCCTCCCCTTCTACCTGGCGAGCCTCCCACCCTGATTCCCCGGATCAGGCGGAGTGTGGAGATTCAGTCGTGCACCCGATGACCTCCCAGTCGAATTTTTAAAAAATTACTCATCTCTTCAACAACAGTATTTACGGTGTGCCGGGTAAGCTCTTGAAGCTTGAAGCTAAGGTCTGAACCTTTCAGACACGGTCCTTGCTCCCCCAGATCTTGAGGATTATTGAGGAAGACAATCACTAAAGAAATAAAATGAAATCTGTCAGTATAAATTGCGGTAAGTACTCCGTCGCAGTTAAGGGTATGGACTCTGAAGCCAGATCAACCCGATTTGGTAATCCCAGCTCTGCCGTTCTGTGCCGCCTTTTCCCCATCCGAAAAATGGGATTAATGATAAGGGTCCTGTTAAAAAGAAAAAACAGGCCCCAAAATGGAGTCACTGTTGATAAACCCCACTAAGAATGTGTAACCTTTCGCCTCTCCCGGGAGTAGAACTTAAGCCAACAAATCTGGTATTTCCTCATCTGCACTGAGCCAGGCAGGTGCCCTGAGCCTACTTCTTAAAGAAAAGAAAAGGGGCGGCTGGGTGGCTCTGGTGGCTCAGGCAATTGGACACCTGGCTCTCGATTTCACCTCAGGCCACAATCTCCTGGTTCCTGGGCTCCAGACCAGTGGGATATGAAGAGCCTGACTGGGATTCTCTCTCTCCTCTCTCCTGCTCCTCCTCCACTGGAGCTCTCAAAGTCTGTCTCAAAAATAAAGAAATAAACTAAAAAAGGAAAAAAGAAAAGCGTCCATTGGATCTTACAGGTGGGAGCCAGACTGGAATGGATTGAAAAATGAAAGGGAAATTGGGAAGTTAGATGGGGATTAGACAATTCATTTTAAGAAGGAAGGGGCTGAAATGGGAGAGCCGAAAGGAGCTATGAGCCAAGAGAGGCTTTTTTAAGATGGGAAATTAGAGGGGCGCCTGGGTGGCTCAGTCGGTTAAGCGGCCGACTTCGGCTCAGGTCATGATCTCACAGTCTGTGAGTTCGAGCCCCGCATCGGGCTCTGTGCTGATGGCTCGGAGCCTAGAGCCTGCTTCCGATTCTGTGTCTCCTTCTCTCTCTGCCCTTCCCCTGCTCACACTCTGTCTCTGTGTCTCTCAAAAATAAATAAATGTTAAAAAAAAAAAAAAAAAGATGGGAAATTAGAATATGTTTAGTGTCAAAGCAAGAGGTGGAAGATAAAAGTTGTAAGTTCTGGGGCGCCTGGGTGGCTCAGTCGGTGGAGCCTCCGACTTCGGCTCAGGTCATGATCTCTCAGTCTGTGAGTTCGAGCCCCGCGTCGGGCTCTATGCTGACAGCTCAGAGCCTGGAGCCTGCTTCAGATTCTGTGTCTCCCTCTCTCTCTGCTCTTCCCCCACTCATGCTCTGTCTCTCTCTGTCTCAAAAATAAATAAACATTAAAAAAAATTAATACCAAAAAAAAAAAAAGTTGTAAGTCCTTAAGAAGGTGGCCCCTGGCTGGCCCAGTTGGTTAAGTGTCCGACTTCGACTCAGGTCATGATCCCCCGCTTCGTGAATTCGAACCCCGTGTTGGGCTCTGTGCTGACAGCTCAGTGCCAGGAACTGGATTAATGGCTGGGAATGCTGAGACAGTTGTATAAGACCCTTTTCCCAGGGAGCTCTGATCAATGGAACACCAAAAAAAAAAAAGTACAATAACTTGAAATGAAAATACTAAATGCCTTTGGATTTTATCCAGTCACAGCCTCAGCAAGTCTTACACTACCACCCTGCTTTCCCCAGACCTCTAAGGGCGGACACCATCCCATGTGTATTACAAGTACAGATAATGGATTCAGGCGTCTATCCGATATTAGTTCAACCAGCACCAGCATCGTGTTTCAGACTCTGCTAGGCATCAGGGACTCAGAAATAAAAGTGGTCTGTTAACATCACAATGCCCCGTTTACCCTTAACTTGTACAAATTTTATGAGCCGGTCATTTCATAATGATCAGAAAGGAAACAACTTAACCATATCAGCCAGTGGTCTCCAGACCCCATTCCATACAGCCTACTAAAGGGACTGAATTGCGTTCCTTTCCCCCTTAAATTCATAGGTTGAAGTTCTAATCCCCAGTATCTCGTAATGTGACTATGTTTGGAGATGAACCTGTGAAGATGTGATTAAGTTAATGAGGGGCCTGGGTGGCCCAGTCGGTTAAGCGTCCTGCTTCGGCGCAGGTCATGATCTTGCGGTTTGTGAGTTCGAGCCCCGCATCAGGCTCTGTGCTGACAGCTCAGAGCCTGAAGTTGGCTTCAGATTCTGTGTCTCCCTCTCTCTGCTCCTCGCCCGCTCTCGTTCACTCTCTTTCTCAAAACTAAATAAACATTAAAAAAAAATCTTAAAAAAAATAAATAAGAAATTAAAAAATGAAGACATGATTAAGTTAAAATGAGACTCTTGGGGAATGGAGGGGTGGGCAATCCGATGTAGCTGGTGTCTTTGTAAGAAGAGATTTGGACAGGGGCGCCTGGGTGGCTCAGTCGGTTAAGCGTCCGACTTTGGCTCAGGTCATGATCTCGCAGTTCACGGGTTCGAGCCCCGTGTCGGGCTCTGCGCAGACAGCTCAGAGCCTGGAGCCTGCTCCAGATTCTGTCTCCCTCTCTCTCCGCTCCTCCCTCGCTCATGCTCTGTCTCTCAAAAATTAAATTAATATTTAAAAAAAAAAAGAGATCTGGACACACAGAGACCCTAGGGAGGCACACACACAGAGGGAATATGGCCACCTGCAAGCCAAGGACAGAGGCTTCAGGAGACACCAAACCTGCTGACACCTTAGTCTTGGACTTTTCCACCTCCAAAACTATGAAACAATAAATTCGTCTTGTTTAAGCCACCGAGTCTGTGGTATTTTGTGATAGCGGCTCTAGTGAACTCATATGGGACGGAAACCAGTTCCTACGGGTCTCCTAACTGCTTCCCAGTTTCCAGGGCGGCCCCCGGGACTCCATCCTCCACCCGCTTTGCTGCCTCAGTCATCTTAATGGATGTAGACTCAGTCCTGTCTCTTTCCTGTCCCAAACTCTTCGACGGCGCCCCATCACCCCCACTCGAAAACCACAAGGTCACCCATGATCTGACCTGCCTCTCTAACTTCAACCTGCCCCTGCTCCCACACACCCTCCACACCCCCCGCTTCGTACCACATGACACTACATTCCACCGCTCCGGGCATAGGACCCTCTTCCGTCGCTCCAGCAGCTCCCACCCAGCTTTCTCAGCCCACAGCCCAAGCATCACCAGCTCTAGGAAGCCACCCTGGCGCCTCATTCTCCACCTGCCACACACAACCGATCACCCTCTTTTTTGTGCCACGACGTTACCTTACACAGACTTGCACATTTCAAGGTTGGCCACGCAATACTGCAAATATGAGTCTCCCTCTAAAATGAAAGTTCTTTTCGGTGATACGCCATTTGGTATTCATCCCTGTGTTCCCAGATTCCCACAGAGGATATAAGACGGAGGAAGTAGCTCCTGTTCACCCCTAACTCCATGATAGTCTGGCTGCCCTCCCTACCACTCTACTGCAGCTTCCTTCTCGAAGGTCACCAGCAATCTCCTCGTGGCTAACTCTATCCCACACTTCTCCGCCCTTTCTTTCTTGCCCTGCCTGCATTTGGCTCTGTGGGTCATTCTCTTTTCTCTAAATTTTCCCATTCCTTTGCTTTTTCCTCCTCTTCGTCTCCTTTGTAGATTCTCTTCTGCCCATCGTTAAAATGTTGAGTGTTCTGGGGCGCCTGGGTGACTCAGTTGGTTAAGCCGACTTTGACTCAGGTCATGATCTCGCGGTCTGTGGGTTCGAGCCCCGCGTCGGGCTCTGTGCTGATGGCTCAGAGCCTGGAGCCTGCTTCCAATTCTGTCTCTCCCTCTCTCTCTGCCCTTCCCCTGCTCATGCTCTGTCTCTCAAAAATAAATAAACGTTAAAATAAAATTTAAAAAAATGTTGAGTGTTCTTCGGGGTTTTGTCTTTGGCTGTCTACTCAACACTCTCTGTTGGGGCTATCTCTTCCTTTCCATGACTTCAGTAAGTACCTTGTACTGGTGACTACCAAATCCAAGTCACCAGCCCAGAACTCCTTTCTAAATGTCACACTGTCACACCCCTATACACAACTCCTTATGGGCATCTCTAGTTAAATGAAAATCAGGGGGGCACCTGAGTGGCTCACTCCCTTAAGCATCTGACTCTTGATCTCAACCCAGGTCATGATCTCAAGGTTCATGAGACTGAGCCCTGAGTCAGGCTTTGTGCTGACCGTGCAGAGTCTGCTGGAGATTCTCTCTCTCCCTCTCTGTCTGTCCCTCCCCTGCTCATGCTCTCTCTGTCCCTCAAAATAAATAAACTTTAAAAATTTTTTAAAAAAGAAAATCAAAGAAAGCACAGGTTCTGGAGTCCAACTGCTTGAGTCCAAAGCCTTGCATGATACCAAGCTGTATCCTGTTGGGCAAGTTACCTACCTCTCTGTGCCTCAGATGATTATGATGAACCTAACTTTATGGGGTTGACGTGAGAATTAACTGAGACAATCCACGTATAGCACTTACGGTAGTACTTGGCAATGTGTAAACGTTGGCAGAAGCAGTGATTAGAGGGCTTCAGAAAGCTCAACTCAGGAGATTCAAAAGCGAATTCATCACCATACCTGAAACCCTTTCTTCCTTTTTTGACTCCAACCTCAGTAATTCCCTAGCCAGAGACCTGAGTGTTACTCTTCTTTCCTGACCACCACCGCCCTCCCATTCTGCCAGGGGCTCTTCCTGGACTCGACCTTGTCGTTACCTACGTATGATCGATCTACTGAGTGTTTCTAATGCCCAGACTCTACACACTCATTCAGTCCACAGAACGATCCCGCAAAGTAGGTGCTATTGTTATCACCCCTATTTGCAGATGCAGAATTTGAGGCACAGAAAGATTAAGTAAGTCATCTTAAGATGATATGAGTGGCAAAAGCTCAGATGCAAATGCATGCAGGCTGGTTTTAATCTCCCCGCTCACAAACACCGTACCATATGCCATACTGCTTCTATTGTAATACCTCTCGCGTTCTATTGTTTGCCTTGTCTCCCCTGCTAGACTGTCTGTTCTTTGAAACCGGGGACTCTTAATTTGTTTGCAGCAATACCTTCAGTGACTAGAATAGTTCCTGGCAAACAATGCATGCTTAGTATACCCAATGAGTTAGAGACGAGACAAAGTAGAGACAAATGGAAGTAAAAGATTAGCCATCGGGTTGTGGCCAGGGTTAAAGGTTTTGTTCGTGGAGAAACTTGTTGTTGTATTTTTTTAAGTTTATGTGTTTATTTTGAGAGAGCACGAGAGGGGTAGAGGCAGAAAGAGAGGGAGAGAGCGAGAATCCCAGGCAGGCTCCACGATGTCAGGACGGAGCCGAACTCAGCGCTCGACTCCACAAATCGTGAGATCATGACCTGAGCCGAAATCAAGAGTTGTATGCTTCCGGGTGCCTGGGTTCCTCAGTTGGTTGGGCATCTGACTTCAGCCCCTCCAGTAATCTGTTTTAAAACTGCTTTAAAAAAAAAAAAGAGGCCGCTACCTACTCCCCTGTCACTCAAATTATGTTAAAGGACCCAATTCCAGTGCTGTGCACCTTAGCATCAGATGGCACGTCATGCTGGATCGGAGAATTAAAATTTAAATTGGGAGACAAATAAAAATGTAAGCTCAAGCTGAGTTCCAATTTGCCTTGGGGTCAATTTAAGGGCGCAGTTTATATTCAGCACCACCTGGTGCCCCGCTGAGCCCTGTGTGAATTACCGTGTCATAATAAACCTGGGTCTTCCATAAGCAGCAGCAAGAAACATGCTTGCTGCGCAGACCCCGGGCAGCCCCAAGAGAGGGAAATGAAAACTCCATGGCTAAAGTTCCCCCTTCCTATTTCATCGTTGCCATCACAGGGTTATTTCCTGAACCCCACTGTCCGCATCTGCAAGGTTCTATCCTGTGCCACCCTGGAAGCTCTCTCTCTCTCTCTCTCTCTCTCTCTCAGAGACACCTGGGCTCTGCAAAACAACGTTTTGGTTTTGTCCCACTGGGTAGTAGACCAGTGCCAAGCCGGGCTCCGAGCCTCGTGAGACTGAGCAGGCAGGAGTCCGGCAAAATGCTGTGTACAATACACACCATAGGTCGCCCGGGAGATCCTGGCATCAGCACCAGGATAGATAACGCCACCGCCTCGGCCGTGTTCTTCTTTGCTTTCTTCTATCCTTACATGGCCTTCACGAAGAGTAATCAGTTATGATTTATAATCAGCAATAAATTACAGTTTATAGACTCTGGGCACAATATAAATATTTTCTCTGAAAGCCAAGTTAGAATAGGTCTAAAATGAGATGTAAAACAACAGCGATTTTAGTAAATATTCCAACTGGCTGGTCCCAAGCACTGTCAAAAGAAGAAAGAACAGTGTAATCTATCTCTGCAATTATGGGCATATAATAGGAGGATCGTTTTCAGCCCATTTCCCCATCCTGCTGGGCCAGAGTTGGCTCAGATCAGGAAAAAGAGCCAAACAGACTTGGGGCGGGGAGGGGGGGGCGGTGTGAAGAAACACCAATTATTTCTGATGCCTGGTAAACAGCCTGCGCCAGAGGATAAGGCTTTTCTGGCTCTCAGCTATGCTTTCTTCTCTTTCCATGTGTCTGTCCTCCTCCTCGGAAGCGGCGGGGTGGGGAGGTCTAAAAATAGTCCATGAATCACGGCCGCTCATGTTGTGCAGCAGTTACATAAACAGCCAGCCCGGGCGCCGGGGCCGAGGGTAGGAACGGAAAAGATCTGGGTCAGGGTTGTCACTCCGAATACGGTCCCCCGGAGTCGGCCTGCGGGAGGCGCGGCCGGGGCGGAGGCTGGGGGCCTGCGGCCGCGAGCAGCCGGGGAGCGGCGGGCGGCGCGGCGGCGGCGGCGGCAGCAGCGGCGGCGGGAGGGAGCGGCAGCCCCGGGCCGGGCGCGAGCAGGGCGGGCGAGCCCCGCGCGCCCCCCATGGCGGGGAGCGGGCCGCGGCGGCGGCGGCGCTGACGGGCCCGGGGCGGGGCGGGCGGCCGGCTGGGGCCTGGGCCCGAGGGGGAAGATGAGCGCTCTCCTAGAGCAGAAGGAGCAGCAGGAGAGGCTGCGGGAGGCCGCGGCCTTGGGGGACATTCGGGAGGTGCAGAAACTGGTGGAGAGCGGGGTGGATGTGAACTCCCAAAATGAGGTCAACGGCTGGTAAGTGGGGGAGCGGGGGAGGCCTAGGTCAGGGCAGCCGGCGGGGCCGGGGCGTGGCGCGGACGCCCGCGACCGAGGCTCGGCGCCGGCCGCCGCCGCCGCCGCCGCCCGCGGAGGCGGTGCGCTCGCGAGGCCCGCCCGGGTCCCCCGCCCTGCGCGGTGCCGTCGGGACCTCGGCCTGCCCCAGTCCCCGCCCACGGGGGCCTCCCGGGGCAGCGCCCACCCGAGCCCGGGCCCCCCTCCCGCCCCGCACCCCGTGGCTCGCCGGGCCCGAGCCCCGCCGGCTACGGTTCGATTGATTCGCACGCTCGTACGGAGCTCGCCCCACTTGGCGTGTACGGGTTATTTTGCCGTAGGAGCTTCTGGAGAACACACCTGTGCAGAGCAGAAACCATAAGCAACTGAGCGAATATGAGTCTTCTAAATTAGCACGATTTCTTTGCCCAAGACCGGAAAAACCAAACAAGACAAAAACAAAAACAACAACCAAAAAAAACCCCCTAAATCACTTTGCATCACCATTCTGCCTCTCTCCTGCCTCCCTGCAGCCTGGATTTGCCGCTGCTGCCGACGGCTGCCCCATACTCGTTTCTCCCATAGAGCGTTTTTGCCTTATTTTCTTATCACCATTTTTAAACGCAGAATTTGAGTTCAAGAGCCTAGATGCCTGCCTGCAAACCGAGTGCTTCCCGATTCAATAAGGAGCCTCCTTTTAGGATGTACCGGTCAGATTTGTAGTGTTAAGTTACTGAATGTGGCATTCTTCTGCCCTCTTCACATTTAAATTTTTCTCTGCTCCAAGTCATGCTTAAGAGCCTGTTTTTGCCAGCTTAGAGTTACAGCGAGTTTGGAAAGGTTTTATTTTTTCCAAGTGGCGGCCCACATTTTTGGAAGGGAGAGGGACATTGGAGATGGGTGCAGGCGCAGAGAATAACCACACAGCTCTGACCGCAACCATGGCTTCCGTGACTCCACGAAGTTGTCTACCTCCTAAAGACGACAGCCGGGCGAGCTGTCCGGAAGGCCGGGAAACAGTAGATACTACGGCCTTTTGTTGTGTTTTCTTTAAAAGTGTTGGCAAACAAGCTTGCTGTTTGGTGTGTACCTTCGCCGAGCACGGCTCCGTGGGTCGCAAACTGTGACTCACTGTTTTGGCAGTGGGAGGCAGTGTCGTGTCGAGGAAGGAGCCTGGTCTTTCCCCGCAGGCTCTCCATTCCTGCTTCGCTAATACACCCTTCGTGAGTCACTTCATTTTCCAGTGATGCGGGAAGCGTGTTGTGACCATTGAAGGAGATGAAGCCTTGTATAAATAGCTCACACTTCTTGAGTCTGCTCTGTGACATAAGCCAGGCTCTCAGAGCGCTGCCTGTGCTCTCTCGTTCACAACTACTCAAGGACAGAGCTGTTGTCATTCCCTCCGTTTTACGGATGAGGAGACTGAGGCCCAGAAAGACTAAGTACTTTCCCCAAGGTCATAGAATTTGCTAGAAAGGAACCCAGCTTCTGACTCTAGACCCTGCTTTCCTAACCACGATGCCTGCCACGTAGTAGGTGCTCAGTAAACATAGGCTGACTCTGAAGCAACTTGAAGAGGTTTCTTCTCGTAGATGTATCGGGAAGATGTCTATTAGGCACTCGTGTCAGAGGTTCAAGGTTGAACTCCTGATCTCCCCTCATCCCCCTTACTGCGTCAAGCCTGCTCCTCTCTGAGTCCTACTCAGCTCAGCGTCTGACATGTTCCGCCCAGAACCCTTGGTGCCCTCCTTGCCTCGTGTCTTTCCCTCACACACTACCTCTAGTGTGTCGGCTAGTTCTGCCAGCTTCACCTACGGCTCTAGTCAGAATCTGACCACTTCTCACTGGCTCTGCCTTGACTCAACCTCTGGTACACAGCCACCTACATCCTGGTGCCCGGATTCTCGCTGTAGCACCCTCCTTCCCCGCCCTCCAAACTAGTCTCCTTGCTTCTAACCTCATACCCTGTAGTCGTTTCCCAGCAGGGTGGAGGGATCCTGACCGAAAACCCAAGTCAAAAGTTACATCATTTCACTCTGCTCAAAGCCCTCTAAATGGCCCCCATCGCACTCTGAGTAAAAGCTCGGAGGGTCCTAGGGTTTCTGCTTCCCACTGTCCTCCCTCTCTGCCTCTATGCCTCGTCTCTGGATTTGCCCCTTTGCCCCCCTCATTCTGCTCCTCTGGCCTCCTCGCTCTTCCCGAAACACCAGGCACAGTCCCGATTCAAGGCCTTTGTGTTTTTTCTTCCAAGTCTAAAATGCTTTTGCTCCCTCACCTCCGTCAGGTCTTAGCTTAGATGCCATCTTGGTGCGCCTTTCCTTTGCCCTCGATTTAAAATGGCACCCTGCCCCTCCCCTGCCCCTGGCCTTCCCTGGTCCCTTCCCTTGTTTTATTGTCCCTGTAACTTTTAACCACCAAAGCGTACTGTTTGTTCTGCTTACTTGCTGACTGCCTCCGTTTCCTCTTCTATAAAATGGGAATGTCAATAATAGCGTTGAACTCAAGGGTTATTCAGAAGATTGAATGAGTTAATATATCTGAAGCCTTTAGAATAACATCCCCTGTAAAAAGCATTATATCTGTGTTAACTATTATCTTCTTATTCAGCAGCACGCTGGCATAGAAAACCTCATCTCTAGCATAGAAAAGCAGAACGGGTACTGCTTTCACTGTGTAGTTGGTCAGTAACCACAGTCTCAGCACTGATGAAGGATGCCCAGCCCCTCTGGTCTGAAATACTTCCCGGGACTAACCGGATATTTTGACTGCAAATTTAAAACTTAAAGAGGTGAAGTCCAAAGATAGAGTTCCCGCATCACTTGTAATTCAAGTGTCGGGCAGACCCCTGGGCTTTAAGGAACAAGTATAATGGCTCACGAGGAAGCCGTATCGCCTGGCTGCCGTGGCTCTGAGTTATGGCCGCCCAGAGCCACACAGGGCTGGGCTGTAAGCGATGGCCACTCAGGGCACGTGGTCACGGGGATCGCATCGCGCGGTGTCGCCTTAACCCCACCTTCCACGGTGGCGCCTTCGCTCGTTGGATTTCCCAGAGTGTCTCAGACCCGCTGGCAGCAAATCCCCTTCTTCAGTCTCAAGCTTGTCATGAACAAGTGATTTGCTACCAGCAAGTGAGCGCTTCGTTTCCAAAAGGGAACATATTTTTCTCATCATGCTCCATTCATTTCCGAATGCTCGCTTATCGTTGTAATTATTCACTTTTCAAGCCCGTGCCACAGAGATGCACAGACAAACGCTCTCAGCTGCAGTTGGCCCACAGTCGACAATGTGCTGGATCCTTCTCCTCGGCCCAGTGGCCACCTCGTGCTCGGTTCCCTTGTTCAGCAATTAAGTACCTGTACGTCCAAGCAGACACTTCCTTATTTTCGTGAGCTCGTAGTTCAGAAGCCTTGATCAAGCCGAGCCTCTTCCCGTATTTTTCCCAAATTGGCAATCTTTTCTTTACAGAGTACACCTTAAGGGTACCTGGATAATCTAACTAATGACTAATAGCGTGGAATATCATTCGCAACATTGGCGGAGTTCCTGCCAGCCAGACAAGCTGGGTTTCTGTAAGTCCGAAATGTTGGAAGCCAGGGCCTAGCAGCTTCTCCCCAGAACCAAGCGAACTTTATGGATAGTTGTACTTTCCAGGTTAGTGACCTAACTTGATCCTCACTAGTGAACATTATTGTTCCGTTCTTTGTCTTCTCTGTATTTGGCTGGAAGCTCTGAAGACATTTTCTCCATTCAGTTGGAGAACTGGTGAGGGCGTTTCAGAACAGAGGGGAAAAAGGATTTTCCTTCCACAAACATCATTCCGCTTTGGCAACCGGGGATGAATTTAGCAACTCTGAATCCCTTCGTTTCTGTTAAGATGGAGTTTTTACCAGCATGCTAATTGCATTTCTATGCGGTGTTACAATCATAGCCCTTCAGAGTGTGCGTAATCCCTTCCTGTGTGTGCAATAATAAATAATCAGTTTTACTTAAATGAGGCTAATATGTTCGAAGAGTTCTTGAAAATTTTGGTCGTTCAGGTACATTTCGAAAGCGCCTTAGGAATTAAGGTCTGTGTGCAGTACCTTCCATTTAAGCAGATGAGGGTATGTTGGTAGCCTTCTGGAGAGAACTAGAGGAGCCAAGTATTTTAAAAATGGAAATTTCAAAACCCGTGTGTGTGTGTGTGTGTGTGAAGGAAAGAAAAGGAAAAACAGTGAGCAGCTGAGGTTCAGCCGGGAATGTCTACTGTAGCAATGATGATTTTAGTGGCAGAGCAAGCTGTAGGTGATTATTAGCCCGATAGTATTTAATCTTCACGTGTCATTTGATGCATACGAAGCAAGTCTCCATTGTCCCTAAAAAGGAAAGTGGCACTATAAAAACATTCGAAAGAGATGGGGACAATCTAACGAGCGTTGCTGATAGAAGACTGCTCAGCAATACCATTAGAGTTAGCCGGCCAGCCTCCTGGCACTCATCGAAACGAAAGCTCCTAGGATAAATTCGTTTTTCCCATGGGTCAGAAATGCAAGATAAAAATAAATTGTAAGCATGCTAAATATTTTGCTCATCTTTTTCTGAAAAGGAAAGTTGCGGCTCCCTGCCTGGTTTCCTGGTTCTAGCCGAACTCTTAACGGGCTTGCGTACGTTTATCGACTGGCACCTGGAATTTGAAATCCCACTTCCCCTCTTCTCTTTCCAACCCTTTTCTCTCCTTTTCTTTGGACAGGACCTGTTTACACTGGGCGTGTAAACGCAACCACGGTCAGGTGGTCTCTTACTTACTAAAATCCGGAGCCGACAAAGAGATTCTGACGACCAAAGGGGAAATGCCAGTCCAACTGACGTCAAGGAGAGAAATCAGGAAGATCATGGGGGGTGAGTCTGTGTTTGGGGGCAGCTTCCGATTTTGTCAAACTCATTTAAGACTTGCGGTCTCGTTGGCTGCACCGTTCTTGATGCCAGGCAAACCACAGATCTGTTCTTAAAAGCAAAGGTAATACTACTGTGCCAGAGAGTAATTCCGTGTTGTTTCCAGATAGGGAGGCATTAGAAGGCTTGATTCTTTAATGTGGGAAGTTAAGGCCATCAAGATGGCCGTCATAAACCTCATGAAACACTCTCTTCTCTTCTGATTTGAAGAGGCGGTAAACACTGAACAAAGTATGCCGTATACCAAAGGACACTAGCTTTCACAAAACTCTCTTTTCCTGGTAAGCTTTCAAGGGCCGTGTAAACGTTATGCACTTTCTTCTTTGTAAGTGGAAGAAGACGATGGCGATGACGGCCTCCCCCAGCTGAAGAAGGAGTCGGAACTGCCCTTCGTTCCCAACTACTTGGCCAACCCGGCCTTCCCTTTCCTCTACACCCCTGCGGCGGCCGAGGATCCGGCGCAGCTCCAGAACGGGGGCCCCTCCACCCCGCCCGCGTCCCCCCCTGCGGAAGGCGCTCCTCCCCTGCTGCCCGCCGGGGAGCCTGCCCTGGTCGGGGCCTTTCCGCGGGAGCACGCCTCGCTGGCCCTGGTCCAGAACCGGGACGTGTCCGCCCCCTCTGCCATACTCAGAACCCCAGAAAGCACAAAACCGGGGCCCGTCTGTCAGCCCCCAGTGAGTCAGAGCCGCTCGCTGTTCTCTTCCGTCCCGCCCAAGCCACCGGTGTCTCTGGAGCCTCCAAACGGGACGTACGCAGGGCCGGCGCCAGCCTTCCAGCCGTTTTTCTTCACGGGGGCGTTTCCATTTAACATGCAAGGTAAGCCCCCTCCGGAGACAGCCACCACGCGGGGCGGAGTGTGTCCAGGGGCCCAGCGCTTCCCTCCCTGGGTTCTGGGGGGCCGGGCGGGTGGGGTTTAGGTATGTATTTCTTTATGTATTTAGAGTCTGATTGCCGGCTTACAGAAGTTTTGCAAGACCAGTATAAAGAGCGCCCTTTACCCAGACTCCCGTATGGTTTACGATTTGCCCTTTCACCCGCAGTGGTTAAGCGCGTATTTCCTAAGAACAGGGAGAGTCTGTTACCTAACCACAGTCCAGCGGTCACGTTTAGGAAATGTCACCTTGCTATCATGCCATCCTCTAAGCCACCTGTGTTCCCTCATCCAGGCCGTATTTAAGCGTTGGGGCCCTCCGCGGTTCTCTGCGCTCCCTCCACCCCTGTCCCCTGCCCGGGGTCACCCGTTGCCTTTGGGTATCATAGTTCCATTCTCCTTTCGCCTGGAAGCTTCCTCAGCCCTTCTCTATCATTTTGGACCTCAGTGTTTTTTGAAGAGTCCAGGCCAGGTGTGGTGTAGAATCTGGTCTCCTCTCCGGGCGCCCGGGCGACTCAGTCAGTTAAGCCCGGCTCCTGATTTCTGCTCAGGCCACCACCTCACAATTCGCGGGCTCCAGCCCCGCATCGGGCTCTGCGCTGGCGGTGCAGCGCCTCCCTGGGATTCTCGCTCTCCGCCCCTCCCCTGCTCACGTGGGCACACACTCTCTCTCTCTCCCACGAGTAAATAAACTTTCAAAACGAAGACTATGCTCTCGTACTATCTTTCTCTAGGGACTAGTCGGTATTCTATTATAAAGAAGGGCCTCCCCTTCTCCTCCATTTAGGTCAGTATGAACTCGTAGATTCTTTGTTATTAGGTTATAATTCGTTCCTATCATTATCTTGATGTTCAAATTATACCAGAGCTGTCCAGAGGGAGCCCCTTCGAGCCAGTTCTCATGTCGCTTGGACATGTGCCATCATTCCTGGAGCCCTTCCTTCCTTCCTTTCTGGTGCAGCAAGAGGCTCCGGGCTCCGAGTGTGACTTTCCCTGCCCCCGCCCTGGAGGCGGCCATTTCTCCCAGGAGCCCTTGTGCTCCCTGGCAGAGAATGGTGTTCAGAAACTAGGATGTGGTCACCGGGTGCACTTATGCCCCAGGAGTGTCCTGTCTTCCAGGCCTACGCAGAGGACAGAGCCAGGAAAGAAAGAAAGAAAAGAGCAAACAGAAACACCGGCTGTACAGTCATTCACATGTCCCCCTATATTTCTCTATCTCTTTATCTTTATAAAGATATTAAAAACACGTTCACCCTGATCCCTCCAGTTCCAGACAGACACCCCGGGGCACAGTCTAGTCTTACTTTACTTTTTCTGTATAAGTAACCCCCTCACTTTCTGGTTTTGCGGACCTGCTGTTATACGTGCGGATAACAGTGGCCGGGGGTGCTATGAGGGATTCGTGTAGAAGGAGCAAACCAGAGTCACCAAACCCACGCAGGTGTTTGGCTTGGGCCATCTTGGCAGCCAGGCTCAGAATTTAAGGGCAGACTTTCGATCCCAGACCCTTAAGTAATAGTGCTTGCTTATTTACTCCCCAAACCCACCCAGACTCCTTCCCTGTTGAGGGATGCTGCTTTCAAATCATAGACTGTCGTTTTTATTAGTAGCTTGTCTTTCTGCTCTTTTACTGTGTTTACTGCAAGGAAATTCATATATTTTTTAAATTTTTTAAATGTTTATCTATCTTTGAGAGAGAGAGAGAGACAGAGCATGAGCAGGGGAGGGACAGAGAGAGAGGGAGGCACAGAATCCGAAGCAGGCTCCAGGCTCTGAGCTGCCAGCACAGAGCCCGACGCGGGCCTCAAACCCACAAACCGCGAGATCATGACCTGAGCCGAAGCCGGACGCTCAACCGACTGAGCCCCTCAGGCGCCCCAGGCATTTCATATTTCATAAATACTTTTAGATTCACAATTATTCAATCCTCTTAGAGTAACTCCTATCCCGTATCTTGCCTGTGCCTTCTTTCCACCTCTCTTCCCCTTCCCCTGCTTTTGTGTGGTTTGATACCCAAACCCATTCATAAGCCTTTACCTACTCAGCTAACTCTCCTAATAACTCAGTTAATTATCCTTCAACACACTGGATAGTTGTCTCCGCCCCCCACCCCCCAAACACACCCCCCCTTTTACTTTGTGAACCACAGTCCTCGAGGTAGGAAAGACAGTGCCGGAAGCTGCCAGCAGAGCCAGAACTGGGGCTGAGCAACCCCTGCTGACGGTGCTTGGTTTTCTCATGAGGTGGCACAGGCCTTCGGCCCGGGAGTGATTAGGTATCACCAGCTTCTGGAAAAGATCTTAAATGACATCGGCTGACTATGCAAGAACCATTCATTAACATTTTCTCCCTCTTTTTTTTTTTTTTCTTTTTCTCCTAGAGCTGGTACTCAAGGTCAGGATTCAGAACCCCTCTCTTCGAGAAAATGATTTCATTGAAATTGAACTGGACCGACAGGAGCTCACCTATCAAGAATTGCTCAGAGTGAGTTGCTGTGAGCTGGGCGTTAATCCAGACCAAGTGGAGAAGATCCGAAAGTTACCCAATACTCTGGTAAGAAAGGTAAGAAAGGTCCGTTCAGCATGAGTGGCGGCTTGCCTTTCGCATTTGGAAAATACCCAGCTTCCTCCTTGGCTGTATGAATCATAGCCAAGAACTGAAGAGAGACTAGAAAGGGAGCAAAGGGTGGTTTTCCAGAGTAATCACTGAGCTTTCTTTCCTTCTCATGGTCTACAGGGATATGACAGTTTTGAAAGTTGTAGGATCCCAAGAGAATATTCAGAATTACCGTTCACGTGGACCTGGTTTGGGTTGTTTGTGCAGGCGTACTAGCAGATATGTCTTGTGTTTTGTAACATACGAACCAGGTAAAATTATAGGGCAGACCCACCCGGGTACCTGTGTGGTCCTCCCAGCATCTTCGGCTTCTCAGGGCACCGGGGGAACTGGTCTGAAGGGCCTCTTGCTCCCGGGCGCACTCATCTTACAGTAGCTGCTCTCTGGGGCTTCCAACCTCCCATCCTCCGTCCAGCCCGACTCACGCCCCTGCGGACTTGCGCACACAATCGCCGATGGCCTGCCGCGGGGATTTATTTTTCTAGGCTTTATTATTTTTTTAATTTAATTTTTTAATGTTTATTTATTTTGAGAGAGAGAGATAGAACATGATCAGGGGAGGGGCAGAGAGAAAGATGGAGACACAGAGTCTGAAGCAGGCTCCAGGCTCTGTCTGAGCCGTCAGCACAGAGCCCGATGCAGAGCTCGAACTCACGGACCGTGAGATCATGACCCGAGCCGAAGTCAGATGCTTAACTGACTGCGCCACCCAGGCGCCCCTCTTCTAGGCTTTAAAATGAGCTAAGAGAGACGCCTGGATGACTCCGTCAGTTAAGCATCCAACTCTTGATCTTGGCTCAGGTCATGATCCCACAGATTTGTGAGTTCAAGCCACACATCGGGCTGCACACCATCAGTGTGGAGCCTGCTTGGGATTCTCGCTCTCCCTCTCTCTCTGTCCCTCCCTTGCTTGCACTCGCTCTCTCTCACAGAATAAATAAACTTAAAATTTTAAAATAAATAAATAAATAAAATGAGCTAAGATGCTGGTATTGACACAACACACCAAACATATGAGGCAAGTGGCACTTCTTTTTTAAAAAAATTTTTTTTGAGAGAGAGAGACAGAGAGAGAATGGGGGGGGCGAGGGGGGACAAAGGGATGGGGAACGAGAAGATCCCAAGCAGGCTCCATGCCCAGTGCAGAGCCCAACGTGGGGCTCGATCGTGACCTGAGCCAAAATCAAGAGTGGGACGCTCAACCGACTGGGCCACCCAGGCGCCCCGACAAGTGGCTCCTCTTAACGCACTCAGCTTCTTTTGTTTTAGGACAAGGACGTTGCTCGACTCCAAGACTTCCAGGAGCTGGAACTGGTTTTAGTGATCAGCGAAAACAATTTCCTGTTCAGAAATGCTGCATCCACACTGACCGAAAGACCTTGCTACAACAGGCGAGCTTCCAAACTGACCTACTGAGCGCAGCAGGGACTTTTACCGCGGAGCTGCGTGACGGCGTGCGTCGCCTCCGGGCCAAGGACAAGCCATGGATCTCAATGTCCTGGGCGCCCCGGAGGGCCCCGGTGCCGCCGCCTAGTCTACACCAACGTCGCTCTGCCGTGGTAGGGAGCCCCTGACCCCCAGCGGTGGTGCCACTCTTCCAAGCCTCTTGGTGCACAATAAACCTATCGCGAGAAGCCGGCGAGGCAGAAGCCGGCGGTCCCGAAGCCACCGTGTCTCGTGCCCCACCTAAGCGAGCGGAGCACGCGTCTGGGGCCGCTCCGGGGACGGTGCGCCCGCAGGGCTTTGTCGGGGCCGCGCGAGCTCACGGCCCTCCCGAAGACCGACCCGGCTGGAGAGGAGACTGGGGAAAGCACAGGTACGGGACAAACGAGTTTTCGCGTGACTTGTGGCTGTGCGGTTTCACATAACGTATTTACAAATGTCACTCAGGTTTAAAGTATTTAAGAATACAGTTACCTAGTCGTGAACGTGCTGTTAACCAAAAGAGCTGCCCCTCCCCCGCCGTTTCCGTTGCGCACACTCAAGACTGCCTCTCGGTCTCCCATCCGCCACCGCCTGGACAGCCGTGTCTGCGTCAACTCCGTGGTCACTAGAGGGCTCTCTGATGCTTTCCGAAAGAGCAGCTGCTTTTTTTTTTTTTTTTTTTCTTTTTCTTTTTTAAACCTCTGAAGTGATTCCCGGCCCCTCCGTGTCTCATCGCAGCACCGGCCGGAGGAGAGCAGGCACGTTGCTGGCCCGCGTTCCCCGCTGGAAACGAAGAGCAGTTTTCGAAACCGAATCTGTTGCTGTGGCCCAGGCGGCGATGGTGGGAAACTGAGCGAAAGGAGTTCGCGTCTTTATTTTTGTATCAAAGATGCAGGTTATTTTGAAATGATGAGGGTTTTTACGCAACTCTGAAATCCGTCGCTTTCGTAAACAAATCGTTTGGCCTCAGGGCTCCCCCGCGACCACCACCCTTCCACTTCACAGAGTCGGTGTGGGAGTCTCCCGGGCTTGGTTCTGGAAAACTCCCGATGACCCTCTGGAGCACGGCCTAAGAACTCTCACCAAGAACGCATTCAAGAATTCTCTTCCTTGCTTTCAGTCTCATTCACGTTAAAAGAGCCACGGTCTTGTCGAAACCAACAGCTTCGCTTTAGAAAGCAGAACGAGCACACTTAGACGAACCAGGAGGGCAGGGGCTTGAAGCCAGCTGCTGAAGAGCATCCCTGCCGTCTTAAGAAGCTTTCTCCCCATAGTGCCTATAGTTTCCAAAGAAACTTAACTTCCTAACTGTGTTAATTTTATCGGAACACTGCGACTGATTGCTGAGGGCACGAGAGCATGCAGAAGGTGTCGGTGGGAGAGAACGGTGTGCCGAGATCCTGGCCTCCTGCCGCCGCCTCAGTGCTGAGCCGGGGTCGAGGCGTCTTCAGGGCCAGCTCTGCGGAATCACCCCGTTCAGTGATCTCGCCTGAGGCCACCGATTTCCCGATGGCGACTTCCTCACCCCTGTACGGTGTTCGCGCAGCAGAGTCAGATTCCGCAGGGAAGTTACTTATTCCCCCTTCCCTGAAGTGCTTTAAGGAAGAAACAGCCCTTGTGTTTCAACCAATCAGAAGCTAGTTTACCGAGACATACTAACCTTCTCTCCTTCCCTTTGGAAAAAGTGACAGTTTACCGATAACCGTAAGACTAGTTCTATCCTGGCAGAAATAAATCCAGTATTAATTCATGTCTAAATCACTGGGGTTCAAACTCGTCTAACCATTTAGATCCATTAGAGACTCGGAAGCAGTGGAGGTTCCGCCCGGGAGGTGGCCTCCGGGGTGGCTCCGGGGCATTTCCCCGGGTTCAGAAGCTGGCGAGGGCGAGGGAGGGGCTTGGTGTCTCAGGTGAGGGACGAGCCCTACACCGGCCTCCCTCCTCCTCCCTCGTAAAGTCCTCTGTGGTCACCCGACTCCTGCCTCCGGCGGTGGGATGAGACTGACACTTGCTGGTAGGTGAGTTTCAAGTCTTAATCTATGCATTCAGAGAAATATTTTTATATGCTTTGTGTAATTTATAACAAGGATTTTTTTTTAGCTTTATTAACTGTGAATTCACCCCCCCCTCCACTGCATATTTCAAGCATGTATTCACACCGTGTGTAAACATTCACCGAAGATTGTTTCCTTTGTGCATTGCCGACTGTTCAAACATAACAAGTATTATTCGAATTAAATATTAACGAACCGAGCCCATATTCTTTCATTGTGGCCTCCTCGGCAGCCACGGGGGGGCTCAAACTGTCGGACGGTCCTGGGGACACGGTGCTCGAGGGGAAGGATCGAAGGGACTGTTCGTCCAGCTGAGCCTCCTCCGTCTCGCTGCTGCCAAGGGGCTCATGCCGGTGGGTGGCCCTTGGGGACACTGTGCGCAGAGCCCTTCTTCCCGGCTCTCAGCGGCCGGCTTCCTTCCCCCGGAGCAGGTGAGCCAGCTAGACAGAGGCCATCCTCCACGAGCCGCATTTTCTTGATCACCCTATTTACTTTACACGACCGAACCTCTCCTTTGGGCCGTCGGCCCCTGTCAGGGCCTCAGTGAGCTCGGAAGCAAACTCCCAGGCCAGGAGAGGAAGTAGAGTACCCCCCCCCCCCCCCCCCACTTCAGATCTGTAGCTGAGCGTGATGCCGAATGAATCTGCGCTTCTGTCGGTTTAGGGCAGCCAGAGCCTCACAAAGCCGACGTCATGCCAAATTGGCCTAATAAATCAGGGAACAGAGCAGAGACCTTTTCTTAGCACCAGGGAGAGGCAGAATAATTCGGGCATTTGTGCTTTCATGCTCGCTTTATCACAAGGGTGGAAGTCGTCTTCCGCACACTCATAAACACCCTGGGCAGAAACAGGCTGCCAGAACACCTGCGATTAACCTTTAACAAATGGCCCCGCAGCACAGGCTGACCCGACACCTAGAGGGAAACCAGCTCAGAGGAGCCGTCTCCGCGCTCACTGCAAACCATTTAGGGACGAAAGACAAACTGTCCCCCACAACCAGTCACGTCATACCAAGCAGAAAGGTCGAGGAAACGGGAGGGCCAGACACCAGAAAACTTAGGAAGGTAACAAAGAGAAGAGATTCGTTCGAAATTTCCAGATCTGCCTGGTACCAGGTGGACCCCAACCTGCTGAAAACGAGCGCTGTGTTGGTTTGCTCCAGACCAGATTTCATTCGGCCCCGCGTCTTGCTTGTTAACCTGAGACCTTCGGGGCCGGGGCAGCCCCTGGGCTCTCGCCTTCAGCTTTGGCCACACTCAGGAAGATGAATGGCTCAGAGGCCTCGCCCGTTATGAGGAGCTGTCTGGAACAGGATTTTTTTTTTATTATTAAGTTTATTAACTTTCAGAAAGAGAGAGTGAGTGGGGGAGGGGCAGAGAGCCAGGGAGAGACAGAATAGCTTGGCGCTGTTATCGCAAAGCCCGATGCGGGGCTTGAACTCACAGACCAGGAGGTGATGGCCGGAGTGGAGGTCAAGAGTCGGACGATTCACCGACTGAGCCACCTGGGCGCCCCCGGAAGCAGAGACTGCTGAAGGAGCAGAAGTCACCGAGCACATCCCGGCCCCTGGAGAAGCCAGCTCGCAGGTCTGAGGGATGACACACACGCGGGCAGGTGTTCACGGCAGCCTTCCCAAGAGGCCTCGGGTCAGATTTCAGGGGCTTTATTTTCTCGCCTTTTCACAGGATCTGCACAGCAGAGCAGGAACTACTGGCAATTACCCCGTGAATTCTGGCTCTAAAGACCGTATTTCCAGCCAAGAGCCCTGGAGTCTGAAGTTTTCAGATAATCCCAGCCATGTAGATGTATATTAAGTCTACCTCCACCTCTCTCCCTCCCTCCCTCCCTGCCTCCTGCAGCGGTCCTAACCCCCGGACCTTCCGAGCCGGCAGAGAAAGGCTGTGTCGAGGTATATATATTGTTGACCATGTAGCTTTATTTCGTCAGTGCTCCATTTTTAATGGATTCAGGCCAGCACCCCAGAGTACAGGACTCAGTTCCTAAGGACGGCCTGACCTGGCAGTCTGCTGTTCTAGGAGGAAAAAGCTTTACTTAAAAAAATCCTTCCAAGTAGAAAATACGAAAAATCATACAGAATGGAGAGGTCATGCCGTGACATGGCTGAAAACAGCCCAGAGTGGCAATAACACTTAGGTTGAGAATCAGGAGACCCAGGCACCGGTCTGGGCTCTGCCTCGAGCCAGCCGTGACCCCGGGCCCGTCGTTCCCCTCTCGGGCCTCACTTCCTCATCTAAAGCATTTAGCACAATTATTCTGCGAGGCACTTTACAGAGGGAAAATCTAGCAAACGCCCCCAGCGTTTGCCATCAGGTCCCTCCTGCAGACATGTTTGGTGTCCTTTCCTGATGAAAACCAGGAATGGCCAGGAGGAAGCCCCAGGAAGAGATTTCAGGCGAGTCCAGCGTCTCTGGCCATCCCGTAGAAGATGCCTCTGGCTGCGATGAGGTTGGTGGGAGAATCGAATTCGGCTATCGTCCCTTTGTCCAGGACGAGGACCCTGGCCAAAGAAAAGAAGTGGTCAGGTCTCCCTCAGCTTAGACCTGGCCCTTACAGTCCAACTCTGCCTCCTGGGTCCTGCTCAGGCCCTGCAGGGGACACGCCAACCCTCCTCTACTTCAGGCGACCTACCCAATATGGCCGCCAGGCGACATGTGCACGCCTGCAAGGCTGGTTATTTTAGCCGCTCCGTTTGCTCTCCTCGCAGATGAGACGGTTTCCGGGATCAAACACAAGGTTCCTATTCATCTCTGGTCTTCGGGCCTCCGAGAACCTTCCCTAATGAGCCCTTCCCTCAACCGGGGTCACAGGACTGTGCGCAGGGAGCCCCGGGGCCTGTGCGCTGGGCCCCGTGCGCCTCCACCTGCTTTGTGCCACCTCACAAAGGCACACGGCAGGAAACTGGGCTGCACCGAGGCCTGATGCTGGAATCTGGGACTTTGACTGCAAATCTGGTTGCTGCTGATGGATGATCTACACACACACACACACACACACACACACACACACACACACACAGAGTCAGGCCTGGGCCTGGAATTAGAATCCCCTGCCAATTAAGCACGGGGTGCGCCTGGTACAGGGCTAACGGCCTGGCTCCTGGTGGGGAGGCAGGAACGGAAAGGGCTCCCCTGAGCCCGGGGAGATGCCCCTCGCTGGGAAGGGATGGGCCTCTCTCTGTTCCCTTACCTACGGGGCTCCCGGAAACCTGTCCCGGGAAGGGGTGTGTGCACATCTCTGCCTGGTCACTGCCCGAACGAGCCTGAGAGATGGCCCTCCTCCCTTGAGTGGTTTGTCACTGTTCCTAGCGTAAGGACTGCTTGGTCCTCAAGGTGCAGCATAGCAAGGCTGGCCCCTCTCTCCTTCTCGTCTTGGCTACACTGCCCCCTTCACCCCTGCACTCTGGCTTCACGTGCCCTCCTACCCTGGCATGCGTGGCATCCTTTGCCTGAAATTTGTATCCGCACCCCATCTCCTTGCCTGCTCCCCAACTCTCACTTGTCCTTTAGGGCCTGGCCGTCCTTAGGAAATAGCGTCCTGGCTGCCCTGTGTGGACTGGCTTCCCCTGGCCTACATACACGTACCCCTGCTTCCTTCCTGCAGGCTCGAATTACACGTTCCATAGCAAGAGTGTTTGATTAATTTCTGCCAGTCCCGCGAGCAGGAATGAACTCCCAACCCCCAAGGTTGGTTTGAGCCTTCCAGCCTCGGGGCGGCCCGGGAACAAATCCTCTCGGCCCACCCCCAGCCCTTGGCTGGTCCCAAGGCCTGGCGCCTCTGTCCGCCCTCTCTTCTCTCAGTGGGGGGGCAGGGACGGAACAGACAGGCACTGGGCATTCTCGGCTTGGTTCCCAAGCCCCTGGCGGCGGTGTGGGGACACTTCTGAGGCAGGCACAGCGTCTGTCCACTGCCCCGTCCATGGCCTCCTCCCCACCTCCCCGTGCCCATGGGTGTGGATTTTGTGATGTACTTCCACCACATTCCTTCGACAGAGATTTCCTCCTCTCCCTCCTTCCCGCGTGTCCGAGGGGGCCAGTCTGCCAGGCCAGCACCAGGTCGCTTCCGTGAGGCTTCCGAGCCCCCTGCCTCTGACCTTGTCCTCCAGCACCACAGCTTACCGTTGGACACAACGAGGGAACAGGTCTCGGATTTTTCTTTCGACTGAGTGGCTGCCTCCCCAGGGCAAAGCCCTTTCCCTAATCCTTAGAAAAATGTGCTACGGAGTAGCTGGGGAGAAACTAACACTGCCCAGGCTCGCCCGCACTTCGAACGCGTCATTTCGTTGAGTCCTTACCACAACCCCAGGAGAGGCGTTTTGCACCTTGCCCAAGGTCACGCAGCAGTCAGCAGCTGCTGGGGCTGCAGCTCAGCCCCCTGCTCTCTCACCACGCGGTGTCTGCTCCCAAGGGCCCGGGCTGTCAGGGTCCAGGCCACCAAGGCTGGGACCCTAGCGTCATGCACGTGTCTTAGCGGCTTCCCCGTCTGTACACCCAGCTCGGATTGCGGGAACGAGGTACAAACAAAGGGATGGCCACGCGGGCCCTCTAAAAACGGAGGGCGCTCAGGGAGTGAGGGTTTTGTCATGAAGGACCCGGTGCCACCTCCTAGCACTCCCAGAAGGCCCGAGGGAGGCAGCCTGGGCACAATTCACAACGCCTAGGGAGCCCCGGCATGCCCCTTCCCTACCCGTTGGTAACCTCAAAGTGTCCCGTGTGTCTCAGAAAACGTCACTGTGCCCGCCCACCGTGCACAGATGACTCCACCCTGTCCTGACCCTTATCCAGAAAGCCCTGCTTGGTCCCCCACGCCCTAGACGACCCATGAGCTCTCCCGGGTCCGGATGACCTTAATCTGCGTGCCCCTTCCCGGCGGCTTAGATAACCCCGCCAGGGCCCCACCCCCGCGCCCCCCCCCCCCCGCGCAGGGTTCTGGCCCCCCCACCTGGTATAGTCCATGATGGTGTTGAGTCGGTGCGCGATGGTCAGCACCGTGCAGTTCTCGAACTGGGTGCGGATGGTAGCCTGGATGAAGTCGTCAGTCTCCAGGTCGATGGCGGCCGTGGCCTCGTCTAAAACCAGGATGCGGCTCTTGCGGAGCAGGGCTCGGGCCAGGCACACGAGCTGGCGCTGGCCCACGCTGGCAACGGGGAAGGCAGGCGTCTGGAGCGGGGCGCCCCCGCCTGCCCCCGGGCCTGACTCCCCGAACTGCTTCTGTCTCCATTCCTTCCCAAAGGCCCCCGGACTGGCTTTCTGTCTAACTTCTCCCATTTCCGCCTCAGCCCAGTCCCCCTGGAACAGGGAGTCATGGAGGTCTGGACCCCACCGGGGCAGTGAGGGGTCTGGGCCAGAGCCAGAGCTCCACCACACCGTGAAATCCCAGTCTGTCTCCGGCACCCCTGGCTTCCTCCTTCTGTGTCTTCTTCCCTGCCCTCATTCCCCAACTAGCGCCTGATGCTTCTCTGCTTCTATCAGTCATTTACACTCTAGAAAGAACACACCTAAACGGCTCTTCCCGGATATTTGCACGCATTATGTCATCTCGCTGAGCCTAATATCACACAGTTCAGTCATCTCCCAGCCCCATGAGGGAATACAGGCCAGGGCTCCGTCGTGGGGACAGGAAGGGGCAGGGACATGGGGACTCCCGAGTCACTGGGGAGGTGGAGGAGAGGCCGGGGCGCATACCTTCGACCTCCTGCCTTGGAAGCCAGAGCTAGTGAACAAAGCGAGGCTGTGTTCCCAGCCACAGAGGCGGCTATAACCCCACACCCAAGGACAAATACCTCAGCCTTTCCCAAAGGGGTGAGTCACCACAGCCCAAGTGAAGGCCGGGCTCTCTCGCTGGCCCATTCCCGCAGCTAATGAAGGTTTTGGCAGCAGAGCGAGCCTCCGGCTAGAACTCAGGGCTGATTTATGGTAGGACTGGCACAGGGTGCAAGGTCTGCTTATTAAAGCGGCCACAAGCTCGGCGAGGGAGGAGGGGAGCTGACCCGTCTCAGACCCTGGCGTGCGCGAGGGCGGCGGGGATGCTCCAGGAGAGGGGCTGACAGCGGGCGGGGGTGGGAAGAGGGAGCAAAACCAGCGTTGGGGTGCAGGGTCCGGAAGCCTGAGCTTGTCCCCCAGCTACCCCGACACGGCCGTGTAAGTGTAATCCCGTCGAAGGCGTACTCGGTCTCGCAGGACGAGCTGGGGCGGGGCAGGGGGCATCCGCGCACGGCCGTGACGCAGCGAGGAAGGGTTTGGGGCAAACCCCCCGACTCTCCTGAGTCCCTGGTGCACCCCTGCCCCCCCCCACCTTGCTAGCTGAGCAGCTTCGGGCAATCCTTCCACGCATCCGACCCTCATTTCTGGCCCACGGGACCGCAGTGAAGATTAAACAGGAGAGCGGATGCCAAAGTGCTTCGAACGCTATTAAGTGCTGAGCAGACGTAAAGGTTTTCGGTTTTTGTTTCTGAGGTCTGGAGAGAGTCCACGGGCGTGGGCCCGGCAGAATAATCACGGAGATGAGTAAGAATAGCTACATCTCTCAGGAGCGTATCCAGGCTGAGTGCTTACTATTTCATCACAACGACCTCGAGACCGCTCTGTCCAAACGACAGCCACTGGCCACATGTGGCTACCGGGCACTCGAAATACGGCGAGGCTAAATCGGGATGTACCGTAAATGTGAAGGGACGCATGGGAGTTCAAACTGAGTACGAAGTTCTGATTTCTAATCTCGATATTTCTATGTCCATGACTTGTTGAAATGACAATATTTTAGAGATACGGGGATCAATAAAATCGCTATTCAAATGTATGTCATCTGTTTCTTTCCTTTTCTACCTGCTTCTTTTTCTGTTTTGTACTGTGGCTACTAGAAAAAAATTGAATGACACGTATGTGGCTCACATCATATTTTCGGGGGGCAGCACGGTGCAAAGAGGTATGGGACTGCTAGTATCCCCATTTTCAAGGGAAGGAAGTGGTAGAACAGAGAGGTTAAGCGCCTTGCCCAAAATCACACAGCAAACGCAGGCGTGGGAGTCTCAAGCCTTTAGCCCTCCCTGTCGCCCAGCCCAGGGGCTGTGGAGACAACTCTGGGGTTGTAAGAAAGGAAAGAAAGGCTTGGAGAACTCGCTTTGCTCACTTCGAAACTTCGGAAGAAACTGCAGAGCCATCTCGGGAAATATCTGAGCGCTCCCTGAGGCACTGTAGGTTTTCTCCTACCTGATCCAAGGGCTCGGTACAGACCCCCCACCCCAGGCCAAGCGCGGCACTGACAGCCTCACAGGACAGGACTCAATACGGCGCTGGAATCTCCTGGCTCCAATCCCAGGCATGCCTTCACCCAGCTAGGAGACTCTGGCTCTGCCTCAGTTTTCTCATCTGCAAAATGGGACCATCACCGCCTCTGGGGCTTGTGTGAGGCGCCAGGAGACCACACGGAGTATGTTCAACAGGAAACACCATCCCCTGAGCGCACCGGGGCTGAGCCTGGAGTAGGGAGGGCCGCGGATGGGGGGCGGGGAGAGTGGGGGCCGGCCCGACTTTGCATCATTTGATGCGAAGTCCTCCACTCCTCGGGGTGCTGTTCCTGACCCCAGCCGTTACCTGAGATTCTCGCCTCCCTCGGAGCACTGGAAGTCCAGGCCCTCGGGCTGCGCGCTCACGAAGGTGTGCAGGTGGGAGAGTTCCAAGGCGCGCCACAGGTCTTCCTCCGAGTAATGCCCAAAGGGGTCCAGGTTCGTCCGTAGGGACGCAGAGAACAGGATGGGGTCCTGGAAACACGACAAGGTCTCGGGAGAAGGCGGCTCAGGCCCCAGCGGGAGCGCCCGGGCCCCAGGGCCAGGGAAAAAGAAAGGGATTGAAGGCAGCAGTGCCTAATCTGTCCCTGGTCCCCCGGGAGGGAGGCGACGGGCAGATAAATGCCTGTGGGGAAGTGATAAACCCCAGCTTTGCCAATCACAAAGTCCTCCGCCAAAGCAGAAAGCGGAACCGCTAATCTGACTCCGAAGTGTCCAGTCAGCAGGAAAAAAAATACCCCCAAGCAGCCGGAAAAAGGGAAACGTAATTTCAAGTTGGGAAACGAGGAGACCAAGACAGACCACCGGCCGTCTCAGGGGGGGATGGGGCACTCGGAGGGTCCTGCGATCCCAGTCTATACTGGTACCCAGGCGGCGGGAGGGCGGAGTCTGATGGGGCCGGGATGGTCTGACCCTTTCAGACCCATGACCCGTGGCCGCTCTGTGGCCGTGCTCCTGCCAGCAGGTCTCCGGCCTCCCAGAGAGGTCCCTGCTGCAGAGCAGGGCGGGGCCTGCCCCCCCCCCCCCCCCCCCCGCCCCGGACGGCTGCTCGGCGTGGCCAGCCCACATCGGGCTCGTACCTGGGGGATGATGGTCAGCTGAGAACGCAGGTCGTGGAGTCCCAGCTCTGCCACGTTGAGGCCATCGATGCGGATTTCGCCCTCTGCGGCCTCCAGGATGCGGAACAGGCAGAGGGTCATGGATGATTTGCCGGCCCCGGTGCGGCCCACGATCCCCACCTGGAGGGAGCGAGGGGGGGGGCGGTTTGTTCAGGGGGCGGGCGGCTGCGGGGTTTCCTGGACATCCGGGGCTGCAGCACCCGCTCTGCCAAAGGCCGCGGCCGCGGGCCCGGACCCGCCCTTCTCGCACCTTCTCGCCGCCGAGCACGCGCAGACTCAGGTTCTTCAGCACCAGCTCCAGGCCCGGCCGGTAGCGCACGGAGTAGTTCCGGAACTCCACCTCGCCCTGCGGGGGCCAGCCGGCGGGGGGACGGCTGCCCTCCACCACCCAGGGGGCCTGGCCCAGGGGGAGAAGACCGGTCCTCATCAGCGCGGCCCCCCCTTCCGCAGCCCCCTTTTCAGCCCGCCTCTCTCCCTGCATCCTCACCCTTCAGGGCCCCTGGGGGATAGTCCCTGCTGTCCCTGTGGCCCAACCCTGTGGCTCAATGAATCCTTTATCTCCCCGCCTTCATTCCCTACAGGCCTCCGACACCTCCCCGTCGCGCGCCCTCTCCCACGCTCTCCTCGGAGCCCAAGCTGCCTCTCTCTGCCTGCCCCAGCTCCCTTTCATCGTTCACCGAATGGCCAGGTACCAGGGTCACAGTGGTGAACAAAAGGCTTTGTGCCCCTGGGGCCTACATTTAGCACGGAGGGGCGCACCATCAACAAATAAGTACATCTGCGCAACATAGCAAATGAGTGCTGGGAAGTGCTTGGTGTTGTAGAAGTATGGGTGGTCACGGAGGGCTTCCTGGAGGAGGCAATGTTTCAATAAAGACCCGAAGCTGGTGAGGCAATAAGCCAAGGAAACCTCTAGGGGAAGGGCATGCCAGGCATGGGAAACAGAAAGTGTGACTGCCTCCCCAGGTGCGTGCTGGAGCACAGTGACAAGGTGAGAGGTAGGAGACAGCTAGGGGGTGGCCCCCCTCAGGAAGGGCTTTGCAGGCCATTTTAAGGACCGTGGGTTTTTTTTTTTTTTTTACTCTAAGATGCGGAGCCATCAGAGGCCGGGCACAGAGCAATGGCACGATTTGATGTGTTTTTAAAGGATCCCTCTGGTTGCTATGAGGGGAAGGGAGAGGGGAGGATGGAAAACCGGGAAGCCAGTTGGGAGGTTCTTCAAATAAATCGGGCATAGACGATGGCAGCTCTGAGACGGGACCGGCTACAACTTGGGAGGCCCAGTGCAAGATGCAAATGTGGGCTCTCTCGTCCGATAATTATTAAGAATGTCCACGTGGTGACAGCAGAGCATTAAAGCAGATGTACAACCCTTCCTTCTAGGCGCGGGGACCTATGTGACTCTGCAGGTCACATAAAGCCACCCTGCTCTGAGCCAGGAGGAGCCAGATCGGCCCCGGTCCAAAAGCAAAGCAGCCGGCAGAGACCGTTCTCTCGAGGTGTCAAAAGATTGAGCAACAGGGCTGGGGGCAAAGATTTTTAGGCGATGGAGACGGATCATGTGTACGGACAAGGGGAAGTGGGAACGCTAGACATGAAGAGGGAGAATTTAAAGATCCCTGACAGCAGATGACGGAGGGGGGGGGTGACAGGAGATGTCTGGGGAGGGCAGAGGGGAGGGCAGGAGAGGCCAGGCTGGGAGGAACGGGCAGGGTGGGGGCTCGGAGGAGACTGACAGAGCCAGAGCTTGGGTCACAGAAGTCACGAGGGAGGGCCTTCCAAGAAAGCACGGGTCGTTTTGTCTGAATGTCACCGAGAGGTTGAATTCGATGAGAACAGGAAAGCGTCCCCCGGGTTTGGAACCAGGCGGGTCATCGGGGGAGTCACGGGGCCAGAAACCAGACTGCGGGAGGGGGAAGTGCCTCCCCACCCCCCCACGCGGGCTTTAAAACAAGCTTCCTGACAAAGGAGAGCAGAGAAACGGGCCCCGGGATGCAGGGCGGAGGGAGGTCGGGGTGTGTGTGTACAGAATGGATGTAACGATTGCTCACAATCGTTGGAGGGGAAGCATCCAACAGAGGGAGCCAGCTGTAGGAGACAGCCGGCGTAATGAGGGGGGTGAGGTCTGAAGGGGTGGACTTTGATAGCAGGAGGGAGACTTCCTGCTAAAAGAGGAAGGAAGAGGCGAAAGGACCACAGGCGGGTTTGAAAGTCTGGAGCCGGGAAGGTTGAGGGGGTTCACGTCTCCTACCCTGTCTTCTCACTGGCGAGTCACGCGAGGTCAGCAGCTGAGCCAAGGGGAGGAAATGGGGGGGTAGAGGAAAGAAGGTTCACGACGGATCTTTCTGGAAGTGGGATCCCATGCTTTTGGGGGAAGCAGAAATACCCAGCGTGGCGGGTGGTCACAAACTTGAAGTAAGCTCGGTGATCCCTGGCAATGTCTTAGCTCAGAGTGCCAGCGTGTGGGAAGGTAGGCAGACAGAGGGGCTCGACTGGGGAGGGGTATTGTAGGTGGGGACCACTGACAGACGGGAGGGCAAGGGGGTGGGGGGGGGATTCGCCCCGGTGGGAGCACAGAATCCAGGCTAGATGAGCTGGAGGACAGAGGGACACAGGTAGGTCACGGGATGGGGGAGGGGGGGGGTCCCAAGGAGGACAAAGTTCTGAGACAGCAGAGGGTTTGGGGCACGTGAGCTGGGAGGGATGGGAAGGAAGGGTGGTTTAAACGCTTGACTTGGGACCTCAGAGACGGTCCGGCTTCTTGGTGCGAAGAGGTCTGGGGTGTGACCATAGGAAGAAGTAAGTGGAGAAAAGTCTGTGCCAGGAGGGGACGACTCCCTCCCCCCTACAAAGGCCAGGCTGCCCCCGCCCCTGCTCCTTCCACCTGCCAATCTCTGGCTGGAATCCTACCGTCTCGGGCGCCCCGGCGGCGTGCTCTTCCCCTTGTCTGCCCTCTTTGGGCGCATCAGTCCGGGGCTCTTACCTTCCAGTACAGAGTCCTGTCTGACCCCTCCCACACGGTCGGAATCTGCTTGAGGACAGACCCTGCCTTGCTCAACTCTGGACCCTCTACACCGCCCAGCATGGACCTCTGGCTGATGCTCAGTAAGGTTTGAGTGGATGGATGAATGAATGAATGAATGAATGAAGAGTCCCCCGAATGAAGAGCTGGCCTTGGGATGTAGAGACGATGGGCCCCCAAGCGCCCCTCCCCAGCTATTCCGGAATCGCCCTGCCCATGGCTCACCCCAGCACCCACCTCGGTCTCTGTCTTGGAGTACTCCTTGACTCTCTCCACGGCCACAATATTCGACTCCAAGTCTGACATCGTTCGGATCATCCAAGTCAGAGTCAATGTTATCTGGCCAAAGACCGGGTCATCGGGTCATTGATACGGTGACCTCCTCTCCCCCCAACAGCCATGGGAGGAGTTCCGACTCCCTGATTACGCCCCTCGCCTCTACGCCCCAGGTGGGCCTGGGCAAGCCCATAGGTGTGCCACCTGGGGCTCCATCACAACTGTATCTCAGGCAGTGACCTTGCAGACTTTACCCAAGGACCACCTAGCCCTTTGTTTCTCAAACTTTAATATGTATAAGAAAGATTTCCCAGAGAATCTTGTTCAAACGTGGCTTATGATTCAGGAGGTCTGTGGTGGGACTTGAGATTCTGCATTTTTTTTTTTAATTTTATGTTGAGAGAGAGAGAGAGAGAGTGAGAGAGAGAGTCCCAAGCAGGCTCTGCACTGTCAGCACAGAGCCCGACATGGGGCTCAGTCTCCCAGTTCATGAGATCAGGACCTGAGCTGAAACCAAGAGTCAGATGCTTAACTGACTGAGCCGCCCAGGCGCCCCGAGACTCTGCAGAGTTAGCGAGCTCCCAGGTGATATTGATGCAATGGGTCCCGGGACGCACTGCGTACTGAGGAGTCTTGATGGACACACAGAGTCCTGAGCCCCATCCCAGGCCCGCTGTACCAGAATCCGCATTTTTACAAGATCTCCAGGTGATTCACCACACGGGAAAGTTCGAGAAGGCTCATTTGTCTAGATTACCCTTTGTTTACCAAAGCATTCAAGGCTTGAGCCCTCGGAGGCATTGAAAATGTGATCTAAGTCACCAAAATGCCGCTTGTGGTTATTTAAGATTTTCTTTTTAAGGACTCTCCACACCCAACGTGGGGCTTGAACTCACGACCCCGAGATCAAGAATCGCACGTTCCACCGACTGAGCCGGCCAGGCACCCCCACCATGTGCAGTTACTTAAGCCTTTGATAATACAGGCTGTCGTCAGGTGCCCAGCCTGCCCTCCAGGCCAGGCTGCAGCCACCTTCTCTGTGTACTTTCTCTGCAGGCCTGTGTAATGAAGTGTATTCCAGCCCTCCGCTTCCCTGCCCCAGGACTGCTATCAGGGTTGACCTTCTAAATCTCGGGCACAGGCAGGACGAGCTCTTTGTCCTTTGGGGCCACGCGCCAAGGTAATTTCTCCAGCGCCAATACCCAAGGCAGAGAATCTCCTCTGGCTTCTTACCACATTTTGTTCCTTCCTCCACAAAGACCTGTTCACCTCGCCTTACAGTCCCCTGTGCCTGGCCGGGAGCTCACGGTCCTGGCTGGGAGCCTGGCTCCGTGCCTGGCTGGGAGCTCCCGGTCCTGGTGAGCAGAGCCTGTGGCTGGTCCCCGTCCTGGGCAGAGCAAAAGCTCAGGGGATGCCTGTGACCCCTGGGTTGTCTCTGCCCCACTTGTGGCCCCCGCCCTGGGGCCCGGACCCCTGGGTACCTGTAGGGCATAGGACACAGAGAGGCCCACCAGCCCCGGACTCAGGCTGTTTCTGCCGATCACAGCAAAGAGTGCAGCAAAGAACACAACGCAGTTCCCCACGAACTCCACTTGGACCCCCAGCCACCTGCCGGGACAAGACGAGGGAGAAGTGGGGCAGGTGCAGGAAGGGGGGCCGTTTCCTGCGTAGGGGGAAGAAGAGCCGGCACCCAGAACTCCAGGGTCCGTCCTGCAGAGACCCTGGCGGGAACTCCGGGAGGAACAGGGGGGTGAGGGAGGAGGCTTATGACCTGTTGGAGGCAACGAAGGGGTAGGAGCTCCTCAGGTTGGTGTCCGCCTTAGCATCACTGATGGCCTCGAAGTCCTGGCTGCGGCCATAGGCCCGAATGACGCTGGAGCCTGTCACTGTCTCTGAAAAGTGGGAGTAAATGGGCGAGCGGCTGACGGATTCCAGCCTCTTCAGTTGCCGTGACGTAGCCACATAGAAGCGCTGGTGGAGGACAGAGAAAGAGCTTGGGGTCAGCGCCGTGGGACCCCTAACTCAGTCCCGAGTCCCCTCTGAACCCATCTGGGCCTCCTTCCAGCCAGCCCCACTACCCATAAGGCTTTGCTTCCTTTCCCTACCTGATGTGGCCCCATGAACCCATTCCACCCTTTTCCCCCACTGGTCAGCTCTGCTCAGTCTTCCAGGCCACTTCCTCCATGAAGCCTTTCCTGATTCTCTCTCAGCTCCTGACCCCCAAACCCCCTGTAAGGGGCCTGGGTTGCAGTACCGACCTTGCTTGGCCTCCTAAATCAGTGACTATGCCTGTGTCCACTGAGGGGTCACAGCAAGGTGCTCACAAGTCAGAAAATCACAAAATTTGCAAAAATAAGATAATTTTGTATTCTTTTCCTTAAAGAGCTTTCCCCCTCCCCAACTCCGGTTTTTTTTAAACTTCAGCCCCACAAAAACACTCTTCTGCCCCCAGCTTCCATCCTGTGGGCCTCAGGACGGCCAGGGGCTTCCTTGCAGGATGGATATCTGAGAGTCTCCTGTCCTTGTACGGAACACAGCCCAGATCGGGGTCTCCCCACAAGGGCCTGAGCTTCCAGCCACCTGTGGGTTACCGTCATCAACTGATTAAGCTCATGGCAGGATGGGGGCTCAGAAACACAAAGGACTTGTACAATCAGCTGTAACTGAATGTTATCAAGTCATCTATGTTACAAAAACATATGCACATATATGTTTAGATATGTATAAAAGAAGGAAGGATAATGTGTCTCACATGGTTAACACTATTTTATTCAAAAATAGGCAGCGGGGGTGGGGGGCGCCCGGGTGGCTCAGCCTGTTAAACGTCCTACTCTTGATTTCAGCTCAGGTCGTGATCTCATGGTTCATGAGTTCCGGCCCTGAATCGGGCTCCACGCTGAAAGTGTGGAGCCTGCTTGAGATTCTCTCTCTCCCTCTCTCTCTGCTCTTCACCTGCTCACTCTGTCTCAAAACTTAAAAAGAAAAAATAGGCGACAGGGAGGAGTCTCAGGGCCAGTCACAATTTACAAGGATTTCATTTTACCCTAACAACAACCCTATGAAGTAGGTTCTATGATTCTATTTTACAGGTGAGGAAAATGAATTTCAAAGAAGTAAACTAACCGACTTACAGTCCCTAACCCAAACCAGCTGCAACTTCCGGGGGTCCCAACCCGGGTTGCCCGGCCTCACGAGAGCCCCGCCCACATCGGCGCCCCGCCCACAGAGAACCCCGCCCACGCTGCCGCCTCGCCTGCACAAAAGCCACGCCCACTCGCTGGCTGCGGACCTGCACCAGGATGTAGAAGGCAGCCAGCGGCAGGGTGACCACAGTGAAGAGCGGCGTGCTACCGATGATGACCACCAGGGCGGAGATGGAGTTGTAAACGGAATTCAGCAGCATGAGGATGGTGGGGGCCAGAACCTCATCGATGACGTAGATGTCCTTAGAGAACCGGTTGAGGATACGGCCCGAGGGCGTCGTGTCGAAGAAGGACTGTGGCGAGCGCATCTTGTTGTGCAGCAGCGCCCGGTGAAGCGAGCGCGCAGCCTGGACGCTCCCCACCGTCAGCGTGACGGCCGACACCGCCACCAGGAGCCCTGTTGGAAGAGGCAGAGCCGTGCTCATTCACCAGCCAGGTGGCCGGCTTGCAGGGGCGGGTTAGGAGGTAGGGGATGGCCACGGTGGCTCGCAGGCTCAGAGACAGAGCGCTGCTGAGATGAGCGAGAGACGCCCAGAGGCAGGGGGACTGCCAGGGTGGGTTAGGGAGGCACTGGGGCCAGGCAATGGCCACGATGCTGGAAGAAGACACGGAGGCGAGGGCATCATTTGAGGGATCCAGCAGCCCGGACGTGAGGAGGATACCTTCTGGCCATCTCTGCATGCTCACCTTGCAGAATTCCCAAGGCGGCATAGACCCCCAGCCTCATGGAGGTGTTGTTCTGTCGGCTCCCCACCACAGCCTCATTGGTCCAGGCACTGAGCCACACGTTGCTCCCAATGGCAGCCATACTTTGACCCGGGTACAGAAGACAGACGACCACTACGGTGTAGAGCCCCATGGCCTTGACATAATCCCAGAACACACCCAGCTTCACCTGCATGTCATGGCGGTCGAGGACAGAGGACTCTCGTGAGCCCCGGGACTGCGGGGGGGCCTGCCCACCCTCTCCGGACTTCCTCGTCCATCCTACTCACAGTGCCTGTCTCTGCCTTTTCCTCCTGGATCAGCGCCCCTCTCGCCTTCACCTCTGCTGCCTGCATTTCCTTCTCTGTGGAACCAAGGCGTCTCCGGAGCACAGGCCGGCCCTGGCCCTCGCCTTCCGAGGACATGACACTCAGCTGTCTGTGAAGACAGCTGGTCAGGCCCAGAGAGGCGGTCTCCAACAAACCCACAGGACAGAGCCCCAGGGGGTTCGGGCTGTAGCCAGAGGCCCGGGTGTGGGTGTCCGGGAGACAGCGCCCACCTGCGCCCCGCCTGGCCGGGTGTAGGGAGGTGGCTGAGAGGTCTCAGGAGCTCACCTCATAAACTGCTTCCGGACCTCATACGTGACTGGCTCGTTATCTGTCAGGTCTGTGTGGTTGCTCAGCGTGTCCTCAATCAGCAGCACCTCCTCATCGTCCATGTCCCCCAAGGCTGCCGCAGGGTGGGGGAGAGGAGAAGTTGGCTCGCTCGCCCCCGCAAGCCGCTAGTGTTCCCCAACCCCCACGCGAGGGAAGAGGTCCGAGCGGACAAGCATGAGAGAACACAAGAGGCATGAAAGGACAGCCAAGAACAAGAACAAAAATAAGTGATTGGTTTTGTGCTGGGGAAAAATAAGGCAGCAAGAAAAACTTAGGGCAGACAAGGAGAAAAACTTCCCTTCAGGGACTATGGAGAAGGGGCCTCAAAAACACGGGTCAGGAGCTTGGGCTCCGGAGGCAGACTGGCTGAGCTTGAATGGTCACCTCCTCGCTGCGTGACTTGAGGCAGGCATGTAAAATGGGGATAAGAATAGTTCCCACCTCATCGTGTCATTGTCATTGTGAGGACTAAAGGGAAGAATGTATGGCAAGTGCTTAGCAAGGGGCCCAGCACTTAGTAAACGCTCAAGTCGTGTTAGCTGGCCGTCCATACAGCAGCGGCCAGGGAAAGGTCTGTGAGCCAGCCCAGGGTTTGGGGTTGGGGAGCCAGGCCTGGACCACAAAGTCAGGGGGCTTCTGGACCCAGAGATGTCAAAACGCTCCACGGGGACAGGGAATTTTCCACTTGTTCGTGTCACCTCTCAGTGCTGAGAGGAGCGCTAGGACACGGTAATTACTCGGTCCACCTTCGCCAGTAACTAGCCGGCTTCTCCGAGCACTTGCGGATTTATCAGACGGCTTCTCTGTGAAACAGCCTTGACGTCCAGGCTGGGCCTGGGCCCTCATGCCCTTTGGACACAAGGGAGAAGTGGGGCTCTGAGGCCTGAGCTGTTGAAAAGGTCATGCAGGGAAGAGGAGGGGGAGGCACTGGACAACATCCAGTTCGGTTTCCCTCGTGGTGACGTCTGATGGTCACACAGATGGTCTGAATTCCTCAGAACTTCCCTTGCGCGACACTGGGCCCAGTGACAAGACACCCCAGGACGGGGGAGATGCTGGGAGGGCACAGGAATGTGGGGGTCAGGGAGGGTTACCGGTCCTGCTGGCCTCCTTTGGGTTCTCCTCATCCTTATCAGGTGCGTAGTTGCTGAGGAAGTTGGCAAAGGAGCCACTGCGCTGCAGCAGGGCTGGGTAGGGGCCCACCTCAGACACCTGTCCGTCAGCCAGCACTATGATGAAGTCCATCTGGGGCAGGAAGCTGATGCTGTGTGTCACCAGCACCCGTGTCTGCGGAGAAGACAGCAGGCTACCATTTCCACCGTCCTCAGCACACACACACACTCCCCCCCCCCCCCAGGCATAGGCACGGGGGCGAAAGTCACCTCACATCCCTGGCGCAGACACGGGAGTGAAAGTCACCCACCACGGAGTGAGTGTGAGGTGCCCCTATGCCAGGGAGCATAGACAGGCCCATCAGTGACTCACCCCAGACTCACTGCTGCCGGCTCGGTGCCTCCGGGGTGTGTCCCCCTTCCCCGGGTTTCCCTCGCCACCCGATAGACATTCCTGCTTCTCAGGCCTCCCGTATCTCCAGATCGCCTCCGAACCCCTTGGCTTCCCACTGGTTCTCTCCTAGGGCCTTAGATCTCTCCCTGCCCCCCGCCCCACAACCTCCTGGAGGCCTCACCTTGCCTGCCAGCACACCTTCCGGCCCGATGACTTGGTCAAAGATATGCTTGGCCACATGGGAGTCCACAGCTGACAGGGGGTCATCCAACAAAAGAAGGTCAGCCTCGCTGTAAACAGCTCGGGCCAGACTCACGCGCTGTCGCTGGCCCCCAGACAGATTAATGCCCTGGATGGAGGAGAGAGGTGCGAGGTGTGTACTGGGTAGAAGAAAAGTCAGACAGGCACAAGGGGATGAGGGCCCTGTCACTGTCATTCAACAAAGCAGACCTCTCGATTCTCATTCGATATGCCTGGTCTTGTCCCTGTGAAGCTCTGAGGCCACAGAAGAAGAGGTGGTGGCTCTCAAGAGTCCACCCGGGGCAGGTGAGGACATCTGCCTTCCTTTACTTCACTACCCTGCCCAGCTGCCTGTATACTCTGAAAGCCTGGAGATCCCCCAGGAGGTCCTTATAGACCTTTTAATCTGCCATCGCCCATACAGTCTGCAGATGACTTTCATGACAGGGATCCCGTTTGATCATCATGCCGGGCCTTTCAAGGAGGTATCATCCATTAGCCCCGCTTTCTAGACGAAGAAACTAGAGCCCAAGATGTTGATGACTTTGTCCAAGGTCCTGAACTCTCAAGAACAGAAGCAAGAATGGAAACCCGGTACTGACCCCCAAATTCGTTAACCCTGAGATTATTCAGGACCCAGAGGAGAGGTAAGATCTCTCCTTAAACCCATGATGTGGAAACTGAGGCACAGAGCAGCAGGGCTGGGCCCTGAAAGCAGACTCCGGAGGTGTGGCCAGCTTTCCCACCTCTAGCTTCCCTCATTCCCTCTGCAACAGGGCCCAGCTTTTTCAGGTACCCTGAGACATAGACCCAGGGTGGGGTGAGGAGTAGCAAACGTGGGATGGGAGCTAGAGATGCGGGGAGAAGCAGGGGGTGGGCACACGGCTGTCGTGACTGCTGCTTGTGAGCATGTCTGTATGCAACAAACCAGGCTTTTTTGCGTGCCTACTAAGTGCCAGGTGCTAAATTACATTTGTGTGTATGCAAGGTTAGTGCAGCTCCAGGAGAGATGGGAAGGAGGCATTGCATGGGGAGGTCTTCTTTGGATTCCTATAACCTCCGACTCCCCTCCCCACTGCCAGGCTCAGGTCCTCATCGCTTCCCCCAGACCGCCATGAGAGCCTCCTCACTGGTCTCTGTGCCTTTGGGCCCCTTCCCACTGCGGTCAGGGCAGCTTCACAAAATGCAGCTCATGCCCCTACTTAAACCCTCCATGGACAAGTTGGACATCAAGGTAAGTGATGATGGTAGTGGATTATACTCCATTGAATCAAATAAGACTCCTTGAGCTCATATTGATATAAAGAGATTAATAAGTAAAAAGGGGGAAGGAGGGGAAAGCTCTTTTTTATTTATTTTTATTTTTTTTTATATTTGAGAGAGAGAGAGAAAAAAAAAACAGAGCACAGGCGGGGGAGAAACAGAGAGAGAGGGAGACACAGAGCCTGAAGCTGAGCTCTGGGCTGTGAGCTCTGAGTTCAGAGCCTGTGCTGAGCTGTCAGCACAGAGCCTGACGTGGGGCTCGAACTCACAAGCAGTGAGATCATGACCTGAGCCGAAGTCGGATGCCCAACCGAGCCACCCAGGCGCCCCGGGAAAACTCTTTTTTAGAATAGAATGTCAGCCAATAATGGTAGAAGGAAGGGAGTTAAAAAATCACCATTTGGCAAACATGATAGTAAACACTGACTCAAGCAAGAATCATCAATGAAGTTGTAAATGAAATCGCCAGTGAAAGACACCACCTCAATCAAGTGATCAAAGTCAGCATTGTCAATAAGGCACAAACTGACATGTGTCTCTCGCTATGATGCACCAGGAAGGACATAATATTACTTCTTTGATACTTTCCCCCAAACCATATAATCTAAAGTAATTGTGTTCAAATCGAGAGACATTCTACGAAATAGCTGCCCTGTACTCTTCAGAAGTGTCAAGGTCCTGAAAGACAAAGCCTGCAGAATTATCCAGATTGACAGAGAATAAAGAAATGTGACAACTCACTCTACAGCTCATGATCCTAGACCGGCTCCTCACCCAGGAAAGAAAACAGCTAAAAAAGACATTTATGGGGACAAATGAGGACATGTGAATTAAATAGTCCTACTGTATCAATGTTAAATTTCTTGATTTTGATAACTCAACTATAGTTATGTTAGAGAATGTCTGTTTTGAGGGAATACACACCAAAATCGTTAGTGTAAAAAAACCTCCCGAGCTGAAACTATAAAACTCTTAGAAGAAAGCATAGGGGGAAAGTTTCATCAGGTTTGGCGATGATTTTTTTGGATATGACACCAAAGCACAGGCAGTAAAAGTAAAAAAAAAGATATATTGGATCACATTAAAATTGAAACTTTTTCTCATCAAAGGGCACGATCAACAGAGTGAAAAGGCAACTTTCAGAGGAGGAGAAAATATTTGCGACTCCTATATCTGATAAGGGGTTAATATCCAGTATACATAAGCAACTCCGGCATATCAACAACAGAAAACCAAACAACTGGATTAAAAATGAGCAAAGGACTTGGGGTGGGTCCCTGGGTGGCTCAGTCAGTGAAGCATCTGACTTCGGCTCAAGTCATGACCTCACGGTGCATGGGTTCGAGCCCTGGATTGGGCTCTGTGCTGACAGCTCGGAGCCTGGAGCCTGCTTTGGATTCTGTGTCTCCCTCTCTCTCTGCCCCCTCCCCTGCTTTCTCTCTGTCTCTCTTTCAAAAAAATAAACATTAAAAAAAAATTTTTTTTTAATGAGCAAAGACTTGAATAGACATTCCTCCAAAGAAAATACACAAATGACAACAAACACAAGAATCATGAATCACTAGGGAAATGCGAGTCAAAACCACAATGAAATATCACCTCACAGCCATGAGAATGGCTGCTATCAGAAAACAAATACCTCCCCCAAGAAGACAACAGCGCTGGCCGGGATGTGCGGAAGTTGAAATCCTCCTTCACTGTTAGTGGGAATACAAAATGGTGCAGCCATTATGGGAAACGGCGTGGCATTTACTCAAAAAACAAAAATAAGAAAATAAAAATTGCCTTGTGATTTAGCAATCGCACTTCTGGGTATATACTCAAAAGAACTGAAAGCAGAGTCTCCAAGAGAGATTTGCATACCCATGTTCATAGCAGGAGTATTCACAATGGCTAACAGGTGGAAGCAACCCAAGTGTCCACTGACAGGTGAATGGATAAACCAAGTGTGATCTATATACACGATAAAATATTATACGTGATATTTTATGTACACAGTAAAATATGTCCTTAAAAAACAAAGAGACTCTGACACATGTAACAACATGAATGAGCCTTGAGGATATTATACGAAGGGAAATAAGCCAGTCACACACAAAAAAAGGAGGGACTGTATGATTCCATTTATATGGAGTCGTCAGCCTCCCAGGGACAGGGAATAGAATGGCGGCTGCCAGGGGCTGAGGGGAGCGGGGTGCGTGGGGAATTGTTTAATGGGTACAGGGCAGGATGAAAAGACTTCTGCATTTGGCTACATGACGATGTGAATACACTTAACGCTACTGACCTGTACAATTAAAAATGGTTAAGATGGTATATTTTATGGGATGCAAACTTGGCAACAATGAAAAATAAAGGAATTTTTAAAATTTCACAGATGCCCCATGGTTTTAGGGTATAGGCCAAAACCTTAACCGAGGTCTTTGAAGTTCTGCCCTGCCCTGTACCCTCCCCACCTCTTCCTAGCCTCCGGTTGCACCAAACCGCACCAGAATGCCAGGCCGATCACCGTTCCTTGGCTCACACCTTCAAAGGCTTTCCATCACTCTTCATAAAAGCCCACAAGGTCCTACATTACCTGGCTGCCTGGACACCTCAGTGGCCTCGCCGACTCCTCCTCACCCCTGCTCACTCCACTCCAGCCACACTGGCCTCCTTGTGGATCCCAGCTGCCTCGATACATTCCTGCCTCAGGGCCTTTGCACTGACTGCTCTCTCTGCCTCAAATATCCCCAGATGGGGCTCCATGTCCCCAGATATGGACTACTTCCTCACTTTGCCTTTCCCCAAGCATCCTAACAATACAGCCCTACAACATATTCCTATATCCCTTTCCTGTTTCATTCTTTCGCCTTAACGTTCATTTAATATATATTTTACATATTTATCTGGCTTCTCACCTCTTTCCCTCACCAGAGTACAAGTGATATAAAGGCAGAGATCTTGGGCTGGTGCATTCATTGCTGTGTACGACCACCTGGCGTACAGTGAGCATGTAATAAAATCTGATCATGAATGAATGGACGATGAGGTCTTTTTCCTCAGCTGTTAAGATTCAGCTCCAAGGCGATGGCTTTCCTTAGGCAGCTCTGCCCACCCTCGCTTCCCTCCTTGTCCCCCCCGCACGGATTTCTGGCCTGGCCCCCTGGGCATTCTCCACCCCTCACCTGTTCCTAAGTCAGCCCCCCCCAGTCATAGGCCCTTTCCCCCAGTGCCAAGCACAGAGCTGGGTGCTTTACATGAATGTGGGAAGGAACGAGGAAGGAAGGAAATAAGAAAGGAAGGGAGGGAGGGAGGGAGGGAGGAAAGATTGAACGCATTTCTGGACCTGAGCCGGGCTAAGGTGGGCAGCTGTATGTGCCGACTCCCCAGAGGATGGGAGGCGACCCTGTACCTTCTCTCCGATCTCCGTCTGGTCCCCGCCAGGCAGCATCTCCAGGTCAGCTAGCAAGGCGCAGGCTTCCAGAGCCTGCTGGTACCGCTTGGGGTCCAGGGCTCGGCCAAACAGTATGTTTTCCTGCAGAGTGCAATTCTGGATCCACGCCTGCTGGGGCACGTAGGCCACAGAGCCCTGGGCGGGGGAGAAGCTGCCTCAGGCTCTACTGGGGCCCAGCCGAGCGGCCCTTCCGGGGCGGGGGGGTTGTGCCCTCTCTCACCTTCACACACACCGTGCCTTCCAGTTTCTCCATCTCTCCCAGCAGGGCGGACACCAGGGAGGACTTCCCACAGCCCACAGGCCCCACCACAGCCACCAGTGCCCCTTTCGGCACCTGGATGTCTAGGCTGAGGGTAAGGAGTCCAGGCACCCAGTCAGAGGTAGGGATCAGGATTTTGGTCCCCAGCCTCACCGAGAGACCCAAGCCCTCCTCCCTTCCAGATACTACCCTGACAAGTAGAGGCTCTACCTACATCCCAGGCCAAAGATGGGAATGGAGGGAGTGGGGCGGGGGCACTGGGTTCTGCTACGGATCTGAACTTCGACCCACCGCAGGCAGCTGAGAAGGGACAGGAGAGCTGGTACCTGTGCAGGGTCGGGGGCAGATCCTGGGCCCAGGTGAAGGTGCCGTTGTGTACGGTGACAGCATAGCCTGGGGGGACCACGGTGTGCAGGGTCAGGACCAAGGGGCCCAGGAAAGGTGAAGAAGATCCCTGGGGGAGGGGGAGGGAGAGGTGTGGGGAGTCCTGGGGGGGAGGGGCCAAAGCGAGAAGGCAGAGAAGCTTGGGATGCAGGAGGGGCAGGGAGTCCTCGGGAAGGAAGGAAAGTGGGGGAGGCCCAGGGGAGGGATGCGGCAGACTGCACAAAGCGCCCAGAAGAGGGAGAAGGTGGGGCAGTGGGAAAACAGGGAAGAAGAAAGAGCCAAGTTAAAAGCTTAGAACTCGAAGATTTTCTGGAGCAGGGGCTGGGGCCAGGGCAGTAGAGGGCGTCTGGACCTGGGGTGATGGTCTTTCTTTCCACAGAGTGGGGGTCAAGTTCATCTTGGCTTAGGAAATGCTGGATCCGTTTCAGAGACACGCTGGTCTGCAGGAGAGTGAGTCAGCCCCGGAAGCTCTCCCTTGCCCCACCTGCTCCCGCACCTGCCTGTCCCTGACTTCCTGGGAGAGGTGGGGCCCCCCCCGAAGGCCCGGATGGGGTGCTGGACACCCCCCCACCCCACGACTGAGTCTTCTCTGGCTCCCGCTGCCAAGGATAGGGTCTAGGTCAGTGCAAGGAGGTTGTCTTCAGAATTCTTGTTTCCAGGGACCTCACCTCTCTTTCTCTGACTCCAAATGACACCTGGTTCTAATGACCTCATGCCAAACGCCCACCCCCTCGATTCCAACAATTCTCCTGGATTGTCCCGATGCTAACGGCCTGCCCCACCTCCGGCAGAACCCCAGCCCTACCCGGGGTTACCTGGATCAGGCTGCTGATTAGCTGGGGCAGCATGTTGAGGGGAACCCTCAAAATATTGAACAGGGACACAGACACAAAGGCCTTCTCGGCGTCTAGCACGTTGTTCTGGTCCACGGACACGTACACCCCAAGGGTGGTCAGGGTCACCTGGGCAGGGATTGAGGGAGAGTATCAGAACAGAATCCGTTGAGTTCAGAGGCCTGGGCTGGCCAGGTGGGAGGCGAGGGGGCCGGCCCCGGTGCGGGGAGAGCCTCACCAGGAAGGGGGTGCAGACCCAGGTGAAGGTGGCTATGGCTTGGAGGTAGGCGGACTGGCGTAGTACCCGGAGCTCCTCTGCCCGGATGCCCTCCACCTTCTCCAGGAAAATGGGCTCCCACGCATACAGCTTGAGCACCTTGATGCCACCCAGGATCTCACTCATCAGCTTGATGCGCGAGTCCTTGAACTTCATTTGCTCTGTCTGTGGAAAGAGCGGCAGCGACATGCCCTGCTCCCCTCCCCAGACCTCTCCCCTCAGGGGATCCCACCTTCCGTGCACTCCGCAGCCATTCAGACGGCTCCCATTCCTCCGCCCTCCTTCGGCCTGGCCCGGGGTGCCCCTCGGCCCAGCTGCCCCCTCTCCCCCGCCCACAAAGTCCAGCTCCGACCTCAATGCTTCCACCCCTGACCCTCCCAGCCGGCATCCTCTGCCCCCTTCCCTGGGTTTCTAAGCCATACGCTTCTTTTCTTTTGTTCCCGGGGAGATCCCCGGGCACGTGGGACTCTGCAATCAGACTGGGGGCCTCCTGAGGGTTACTTCCCTTTGTTTCCCCAGACCCTAACCCAGGGCACAGCACCCCAACTTGACCGACTCGTTCAACCCGGTTGGTTGAATGCCTACTATGTGCCAGGCCACGTGTTAGACATGCAGCAGATAACTCAAGCTAGGCCCCAGCCATCACGAAGCTGACGGTCTGATGGGGGAGGCAGACGGGAAGCAGACATTACCTGAGTAAGTGCTTAATAAATCAGTATGGGTGTTCCGAAGGGAAACAACAGGACTCTGCGAGGGAGTAACGGGGTGGGGACTGGGAAATCAGAGTTTGTGCCGAGGAAGAAGGGGGAGGAGCGAGCAAGCAAGGAAGGGATGAGACGCGTTCCAGGGAACAGTGTGGGTGGTGGCCCGGAGGTCGCATAGCTTGGTGCTTTGGAGAAAAGAAAGAAGGCCAGGCTGGCTGCCGCTTGGCCATACCCTGCAGGGTGCGGGCTTGCAGGTGGGCAGGGGCCTGGTGGGTGGTCACGGGGAGTCTGTCACCTACTCTACGTGCAGTGGGAGGCTACCGAAGACTTCAATAAACATTAGAAACCGAAGCATTGGACGACTGGCTATTTACACCGCGCGCAGTGTGGTGGGAGAAGGCTCTCATTAGACCCGAAGACGCAGGTTTGAGTCCCGGCTCGCCCTGATTCTGGACGGCCCTCCTCTCTCTGGGCTTTGATTTCTCAGCAGCTAAATGAGAATGTTGCTAGAACGCTCTCCGGGCTGTTATGAGCTTGGAGTGAGCTAAGGTTTGCGGCAGTGGCTTATAGCCAACCTTACCCAGTCAGCAAGGCGACTGAGGGCCCCAGGTTAGTGAATGCCCCCCCCCCACCCCAGGTCCCTGGCCAGGTGCTCCGGGCAGGAGCGGCAGGCCGTTGAGAGCACCTACCTGTAAGGCACGCATCTTCACGGCCACAGCTCCATTGAGTGGAATCAGCAAGACCATGAAAGCCACCCCGGCCAAGATGGAAGGACCCAGGTTCTGAGGAGGTATGGGCTGGATTGGTAAGAGAGATCCCTAAAGTACGGGCACGGACCCCAACAGACGGACAGAGGCCTATTGACCAGAAACGTGAAGCTGGGCAGGAAGCAAAAGATGGTATTTGGCCAAACAGATCGTGAAAACCAAACCTACAGGAAAAGCCCAAATGATGACAACATGTGCAGAAGCTCCCAGCCATCAGGGAATGACAACAGCTAGGAACAAACAGGCAGACAAGTGAGTCCAGACACACAGGAAGGCAAATACAGACAGACACACAATGGACAAACAGCCAGACCCGCACCCACCCTGCCTCTGAGTCCCTCTTTCCTGCCCTGGTATCTTCGAGAAGGATACTCGCTCAGGCTGGAAAGACTCGGCTGCAGACACCAGCATCCTCGAAGTCCTATCCCCGACCCAAATATCTAGGGAAGCGCTGGTGTCCATTACACAGCCCTCTGCTGACCCGGATTTGCCCTCTCGTCCTTTCTCAGCAAGATCAAGGTCAGAGGAAGGGGGCAGAAGCCGGGGTCACCTGCCAGAGGAAGTAGATGGCCAGGGTGATCTGCAGGGGTGCTGACCACAGCAGGTTGAGGAAGGGACCAAGGTCCACGAAGCGCTGGGCATCCACAGACATGAGGTTGACAATTTCCCCCACCGTGGACTCCCGCTTGGCTGAATTGGTGATGACCAGAGCCTGCCGGGGGACAGCGGGGTGACGGACTGGGTCCGGGAGCCTCTCCGAAGCCCCCCAGGCTGGCCTCCCGAGCCCGCCCCCCCCCCCGGCACCCCGTTCCAGCTGACCTTCCTATAGATGACGCCCATGATGGCCGTACGAAGCCTCAACACCGTGGTGAAAACGCAGTGGAAGTACTGGTGTAAGAGCAGAGTCTGCGTCACGGAGCACACGAACATCAGCCCGGCCACCAGGAAGCCCCACCAGGTGGGCGCCGCGGGGTTTGAAATAAACCTGATCAGGACGCTGCGAGGAGAAGAGAGAGGCGTGAGGGGGAGAGGGGTCCCCAGGCCGCTCCGTCTCCTGCCGCCCTCCCCTCCCACCCTCCCAGGCAGGGGCTGCTGGCCCTCCACGCCCCCGCCCAGACCACCGCGCACCCAGGCTCAGCCCTGTGCTGCCTCGAGGCCATGCCCCTCCACCTTCCGCCCCTTCTGCCCTCACCTCTCTTCCCACTGCCGTGGCCCTGCTGCCCACCCTTCCGTCACTCTCTCCCTGCGAGCCTACCTGCCTGCCTTTCTTGCCTCCTGGGCCACATGGCAGGAAGAAATGCCACATGTCTTTAGCTTAGACTCTCCTGCACCTTCCCCTTGGCTGCTGAAGGCTCTAGAGCCTCCCGCACGACCCCACAGACTCTCCCCCTCAAATCCACCCTTTCCAACTTCAGTGGGCCCCAATGCTGCTGGTGACTCTCTCCAGGACCCTAATCCACCTCTTGTCCCCGGGCCCTCTTTTCTCTAACCTTCTCGCTGCCTCCACTCCCCACCCCGCTCAGCAGCCACCCGCTCATGTCTTACGACTCGACCGCCCATTGAGAACTCCCCGCCAACCCCAGACTTCCCTCCAAACACTTGCTCTCTTCTTTTTCTTCTGCCTCAGGAGGGCAGGTGTCCCTCTGGCTTTCCAAGCCAGATCCTGTCCCGCTGAGCCCTGACTGCCATCCACCTGCTCGGGAACACGCTCCATCATTGCCGCCCTTTCTCCTGACTGTCGACATTTCCATCTCTGCTGGCGGCTCTGTGCCTTCACCTATTGGCATGACCAAGTCCCTTCCGTGTTGGGACGAACCGCCCCTCGACCTCGTGGAGTTACCTTCAGAGTTGCAGACAGGCCCCTCCCTCTGCTGTGTGCCGACTGTGCCTCCCCCCGAAAAATGTTCAAGTCCTAACCTCTGGTACCTGCGAATGTGACCTTATTCAAAACTAGGGTCTTTGCAGACATAATCAAGTTAAAATGAGGTCATACTCGAGTAGAATGGGTTCTAACCCAGTGACTGGTGTCTTTATAGGAGGAGCAGGGGATTTGCACACAGAGACCCATGGGTGTGAGTGTGCGCGCAGAGATGTGCATGCACGTGTACACACACACATGCACACACACACACTGGGGAGAAGGCTGGAGGCAGACACGGAAGTCATGTGTCCACAAGTGTAGGAATGCCAGGATCGCCAGCAACCACAAGGCAGCAGGAGGCACAATACAGATCCTCATTCAGAACCTCTAAAAGGAGTCAACACCCCCAACATCTTGATTTCAGACTTCTGGCCTCCAGAACTGTGAGACAGTAGGTTTCCGTTGTTTTAAGCCTCCCCCCGTCCCGCCCCCGCCAGTTTGCAGCCATTTGTTACAGCTGCCATAGGAAATGAATATGATGTCTTTATGAGAAGGGCCTCCCTGGCCCCTGCTCTCCAAGGCAGACCCGCGGCTCTAGGTCCTTCCCCTCTGTCTCAGCCTCTGTTCTCGGCACTCCCTGGCAAACTCCACGTTGTCTTCCTCAGGCTCTGTTTCACTGGAGGCCATGCCTTCTTCCAGAAGCATTCTCTGGGCTCTGCTTCACGACTGGTTCTTTCCCCAGCTCTCGCCCTTCCAAGCCAGCTCGTCTGTTCACCCCTTACCTGTCACGGTTCCCTAGGGCTCCGTCTGGGGCCACCGACGTGAGCTCTCTGGGAAAGCCCAGCCACAGATACCGGAGTCTGGGCCTCTACCAGATGGCTCTGAAAATGTGGTCTCCAGCTAGCTGTCCCCTTGGGGGCCTCCCAGCACCTTGACTCCAACGCAAGCAAGACTCAACTCGCCACCTTGCCTGGTGCCCAGCCCCCTCCTCCTGCTGCATTCATCATCTCAGAGAAAGATCCGGCAGCCAGGTGGCCCATGGCCCCTCCCTCTCCCTGGCACACACCCAATTCCCCAACAGCTCCTGAAACCTATCTCGTTCCTGGCCCGGCCTCTCCTCTGACCTGGTCGGCCCACTGCCATTCGGCCACCCTGCCCTCCATCCCCCACACTACCGACAGGGGGATCCTTCTGAAATACAACCCAGATGCCCCTCCCTGGCTTTGAATCTTCCAAGGAGCTCCTTAGCTCTCCCTCCCTCGGGTCACCCTTCTCTCCAGAATTCAGAAAGACCTGGAGTTCCTGAGTCACGTCGGTCGGTCGAGGCCTTTGTGACTCGGCATGTGCTGAACTTTCTCCTCCTCCCTCTCCTAGGCAGCAAACCCCTGCCTGTCCTTCCGGACTTGCTGACCCCTCCCGGAAGCAAGCGCCTGCTCTGGCTCCTCGCTGGCTCCCCTGCCCCCCCTGGGGGTTTCCGGACCCCTGAGCCCGCCTCTGTCGGCGCAGTACCTCTCATGGATTCCCACACCGCTCCTCCACCGCGTCTTCTTGACCTCCGCATCCCTAGCACCCTTCTGGTACACTGGGGACTCAACACCCGTTTTTGGAATGAGAAGGCACGGATGCACGAACAGAGGGACGAGGTGTCGGGGGGCTCAGCTGCTAAGCAGCCTTCCTTCTTACCCCCCAATTTGAGGGTTTTCTCTGGTCCGAGCCACTCATGGGACAGACGACAGAGCCTAGCAACTGGCAAGAGCCCCGTGGCTGGAGTTCAGAGCCCTGAACTCCAATCCATCTTTACCAGCTGTGGGCCCTCGGCGACTCCGCCTCTCTGAGTTTCCGCTTCCTCGTTTGTTCGTTTTGCTTTTAGTTTTTCTGCTTCCTCTCTCGTAAGATGGGCTTAGGGGCACCTCTCTGAAGGGTTTTTAGGTGGGGATTTAAAGAGAGAATGTTAACTCGTCCACCAGGGTGCCTGGCATACAGCACGTACCCGATGAAGGTAAGCTGGATGTGAAGGGGGAAACTGAGGCACGAGAGTACTGTCACCTGCCAAAGGCCACACAGCAAGTGTGGCCCTGGTCTGGGATCCTTTCCCATGTTGTCCCTCTGAGCTCGGTCCTCGGGAACGCGAGCCAGCGCCCCCCACCCAGGGAGGGTGGCGACAAGAGTGAGTGTGGTCAGACCTGAGCAGCTGTGGATTGACGAAGGAGAGCAGGTCCTGGGTCAGCTTGAAGCAGACGCTCACGAAGATGCTGGAACAATAGGTGGCCAGCAGGGCCCGCAGGAAGGACGGCTCCCGGGGCCTGGGCCGGCCCCCCAGCAGCACCACATCCTCGCTGGACACTCTCTTCCCAGACGCCACCGTGGCCTTGTGTCTGGTCCAGGGAGGAAGGGGCGGTGGGTAGCAATGGGCACACGTGCCCCACGAGACAAGCAGCAGGGGCCCTGGCAAGGAGCAAGGGCTGTGGGGACCTGCTTTCTTGGCTCTTGGGACTGGGAGAGGGATAGACGACATGGCCTTGCAGGTGAGAACTCCCCAAGCGACTCTGTCTTCAGGTGCATGGGGACATGTCACGGGCTGCCTTAACCGCTACCCCAAAGACGAGAACTCAAGCAATTTCCAGCCCCCTCCCTGCCTCCGCAGCACGGCTCCAGGGAGGGTGCTGGCAGGGAAGGGTGACAAGGGCAGGGATGGTGAGTGACCTGGTCACCGAAAAGTTGGGCAGGGAGGGGGGTAAAGGTGGCACAGAAGGGGAGAGAGGGGGTGCAGCATGCAGATTGGGGGACCCTATGTTTTCTCCGAGGCTCCGAGCCAGGGAAGCCGAGACACCACAGACCAAGCCCAAGCCCCCGGCTCCTCCATCAGCCAACTGCCAGTCAGGGGCTCTGGGCTGAACAAGCACTGAAGTCCTGGGTTCCCAGTTATGGGCGGAAGGGAAGGGGGGTTCAGTCCTGGGGTCAGAAATGGGTAGGAAAGGAGGACTCTGAGCTCTAGCTCTCTTGGTTGGGCAGCTGGCCAGACAGGTTCCTGGGTCCTTGATGGGAAGCTGCCAATGGGAAGGCCCTGCAGTCAAAGGATCATCTTCTTCGGTCCCTTCCTCCAAATCGGAGGAGGCAGGATTGAGAGGAGAGGCTGGCCTCGACCATCTTCCCCTGGCCCTTCCCCTTCTGAGGGAAGTCCCTGGAAACTACCTTTCCGGATGGGCAGGCTAGTACAGCGGTAAGGGCAGCAGTCCCGGACATCTGTGGGTCCCAGCCCCACCACCACCAACTCTGGGACCTTGTTAAACCCTCATTCCTCAGTGTCCATTCATAACATGGAAATAATAGAACCCAACGGCAGGGCTGTTAGAGATTGACTTAATCTATGTGTTTAGGGCCACGTGGCGACAGACTAAGTGCCACCAAAGTGTCAGCTATTCCCTGGAGTTAGAAGAGCTGGGGAGAGCCGGCCCCGCTCAGGCCCGGGCGTCCCGCCTCAGGACCGCCGGCACCTGCTCGTCTTCTCCCTGCCCCCACCCCTGCGCTCGCCTCTCCCGTGGGAGACTTGGGGTGTGGGAACCCAGGGAGGGCCTCACCGCTCCGCCTGCTTCTGCTGCTTCTTCCAAGCCTCCATCAGCTTGTCCACCACCACCTGTGAGCGGTCCTCCTTGTTCAGGGACCAGAGGTCCTCCTCCTTCAGGGGGCGTCGGTAGCCAAGGATGGCCATCCTGGGACGAGCAGCCTCGAGCTAGGGACCAGGGTCTCCAGGGCCCCAGGGTCTCCCTGAGGGGCCGTGGCCAGGGGCAGCGTCTCCTTCATGGCCCCAGCGAACAGCCTGGAGGGCACTGCCTCCGGTCCCCCTGTTCCTACCCCTACCCCGGCCCCTTCTCCGCCTCCTCCCCAGATGCCATGTTGGCCCTTGGGGCCTTAGTGATGAAATTCACACTGACTGTGGCCCCAGGAGAGGACGAGTCGTAGCGGATGGAGTCCCAGACCCAGGTGCCTCCTGAGTGCGGTGTGGCTGATGAGCTGTCACCCAGGTCACAGACACAATTATCCTGCTCACGCCACGCCGAGGGGCAGCCAAGGAGATGACAAGCAGCAAGCTTATCCCAGACGGAGGCACTCGGAAGTAATTACAGTTTCCCTCTAGCCCCCAGGGCCTGTTCCTGTGGCGTGCCAGGTGCAGGGCTGGCCTACGGCCTGGGGTGGGAGCTGGGCCAGCCAGGCCTCCGCGCTCAGCCCAAACGGATGGGCTTCCCCACCCTCACCCGCCCCCTATGCCCTCTGGGGTCAGGGTTTGGGGCAGGGAAGCAAGCCGGCTCAACTTCTGGCCTGCCCCCCTTCCTGCCCACCTCCCGTCTCCTCCTCCCTCTGGCCCCGCCTGGAGGAAGGGCTGACTCACTTCGTGAACCACCAGAAAGACAGGCGGGAGAGGAAGCCGGCGCTGAGCTCTGGGGAGGGGTTCTAGAAGAGGAGAGGGTAGGAGAGGAAGAGTCTGGAGTGCCCACCACCCTCCCGGAGCACAGCCGAGGGAGCAGGGGCCCTCGTTCCTTCCTGGAGGGAAGGATGACATGGAGACGGAAGGAACTGGAAGGGATGGGAGCCGCTGCTAAAGGCCGGGCTGAGGAGTGGGCTGTGAAAACCCCGCCACCACCCAGCCTCCATGGCAAACTCACAGGGTCGACATTCTTTGGGGAGAAAAATGGCGGCTTCTCCCTGAAGCAGGACAGGATGAGCGCGAAGAGCACCAGGGCAAAGTAGATGTAGAAGGTGGCGAAGCGGAAGGGGTCTGAGATCTGGCCCTGGGGGGGGGAGAGTGGGGAGGGACGTCAGCCGCGCGGGGAACCCTGGACCTGCAGTCCTGACCCACGCGGTCCTCCGGGGGCGTCGGGCCCCTCTGGGGTGGGATGCGGCAGCCAGAGGGTTCTGAGAGAGGGGGAAAGTCACGAGGGGGCCGCTGTCCAGCGAGCGCCCCGCCTACGTCACCTTGTCCAACCCCCGCCTACGAGGTAGGAAGTCTCGCGATACCCAATTTGCAATCGAGGAAACGAGGCTCCAGAAGCCTAAGCACCTGGGCGGGGATCACGTCGAGAGTAAGCGGAGTGATCGGAGCCTGCACTTCTGCTTCCACATTTGACCGCCCCCCTCCCCCCCCCCCCCCCCCCCGCTTGAAATGGAGGAATACCCCGCCCCGTCCCCGCAGGAAAGGTCGAGACAAAGACCAGAGAACTGAGGGGGAGGGGAAGAAAGGGGAGAGCAGGACAACAGGACTTCCAGGTAGGACAGACGACTCATGCGTGTCCGCACACACGTGTTCGGTAGGCAGACGCTGGCAGACACCCCTGGCAGACGCTGCACTCAGTGGTGGCCGTAGTGGCTACAGAACGGCCCCCTGTGTTCCGGTGGACACCCCGCGATGGCCGTGTCCTGCCTCATTCCCCCGCGTGACACTAGTCCTCACCCCCGGTTCCCCAGTCTGCTTCCCAACACAGATACAGCAAGGAGGGGACAACGCAGAAAGGACTGAACAGCAGGGGACGTCCTAGGAGCAGGGGAGAGGCAGCCTGGGACCCGGCGGTGACCTTGAAGCCTAGATAGGGCTGCGCCTGGCAGGTTCCCCTCTTTCCCCTTACCTTTGCCAGGGCGGAAAGGATCTTGGAGCGGAAGGGGATGATGGCACAGACCACACACAGGAACCAGAAGATGACGAGGACTCCCGAGGACTGTACCCCCCGCAGCCGCTCGTACTGGGTTAGCAGAGTGGCCAGCAGCTGTGCAGAGAGGGCAAGGAAGGCGGGGTCAGAGCACACGTACCTCTTTCTGGGGCGGCCCCATCCTCTTCCCACTGCCAAGGTGCCTGGCCCTCTCCAAAGAGCCCACGGTTCCCCTATCGAGGTCCCACGACTCACTGGAGGCCCTCCCCCATCACCTTCCAGGGCCCCATACTGACCATGGTGACCCCCACCAGCAACGGGGTGACAAAGAAGATGGCGGCGGGGGCGCCGCCGTGGACCAGGCCATGGAAGGCGTAGAAGAGGTCAGCCCAGGAGACGCACCACAGCAGGACGCCCAAGGCCTACAAACAGGGCACGTGGTGGGGACCCCACCTCCAAAGGTAGGGACAGTTCCCACTGGAGGACGTCCCCTTATTCTGCCCACGGTCTGGCCCCGGAGCCTAGGCTGTGCGCTGGCCAGAAGCTTCTCAGGGGTGGGGAGAGGGTGTTGCTGAGAACTTTCTCGAACTTTCCCAAGCAGAGGCTATCTCCTGTGACCACGGGCTCAGCTGGCAGGCCGTTGTGGTCCCGAGCTATAGGGCGGGTGTGGCTGGGAAACTGTGTTTGGCCACCCGAGGGTGGGGATTGGGAGGGAGGAGAATCGTGATGAGGAGAACCTTCCGGGTCCCGGCCCCACCCGCAATGAGATCCCTGAGCCCCTGACCGTCTTGAGCCTGGAGAGGTGGGAGAGACAATGTAGCCCCGGTTGTGGTGCCGCAGGTAGAAGAGGTAGCAGGGCAGGGCGGCCCACAGGTAGATGCAGGGGACCCAGGCCAGCAGCGAGTTCTGGAAACAGGGAGTGAGGTCCGGGTTGTTGGTGTGCACGGAGAGATTGGCATCCTGGGGACAGAGAGAACGGTGCGGTGCTGTGGCTGTCTGCTGCGGAAGCGGGCTCTCGCTCGAGGACGGTGGCTGGGCCAGGGGGGCGCTCCGCCTGCTCCAGGGGGTCAGAAGGCGCGTGCAGACGACACAAGGTCAGTGCCGGCCGGAGTGTGCGCTCTCCGAGGAGGCCACGGTCGCCCCTCTTTCCTCATTTCCCTCTCTCTCGAATTGAGGTTTCGTTAAAGCACAACGAAGCGTGCCCGTGTAAAGTGCACAATCCAGCGGGCTCGGTGGTCATACACACCGGCAACACCACCGCGGCGGTAAAGATACGGGTGTTTCCATCGCTCCTCGACTTCCCCCTTGTGCCCCTTGGCAGCCCATCCCCACCCCAGGCAACCACCGCTCTGCCTTCTGCCATTCTAGATTTCCACTCTTTTTTAAAAAAAATCACTGTTTTATTTAAAAAAAATTTGTTTTAACGTTTATTCATTTTTGAGAGACAGAGAGAGACAGAGCGCGAGCAGGGGAGGGGCAGAGGGAGAGGGAGACACAGAATCTGAAGCAGGCTCCAGGCTCCAGGCTCCGAGCTGTCAGCACAGAGCCCGACGCGGGGCTCGGACTCACAGGCTCTGCGGTCATGACCTGAGCCGAACCGACTGAGTCACCCAGGCGCCCTGAGTGTTTTATTTTATCAATGCAATGTATGTGCGTGGTTGAAGAGCCCACTTCCTCTCTAGGCAGGCCTCTTCCAGGGAAGAGATAAGGAACTTCTCTGAGCTTAATTTGCTTCTCTATTGCACTCGGAAAGCCATCCATCACCCCACCTACCTCACTGACCGGGCACGCTCAAACAAGCAGGGGGACGAAGACAGAGCTTTGTAAATTACAAAGCCCGGGTGACCAACCACCCCCATTTGGGACTGTCCCGGTCCTGCCGCTGGAAGTCTGGCGTTGGTGGGGACCCACTGAGTCAGGACAAGACGGGGTCCAGTCTTTGAATAGAGCTCCACCCACCAAGCTTTTCGAAAGAGCTGGGGCAATCCATTCGAACACATATTTTAGTGAGATTGTTTCTCCCAAGGCCACAGATGAACTGATCTCTTCCGCCCTCCCCTCAACCTCCACAAAGCATTAGATGTTCTTTCCAGAAAGTTCAGAAAATATAAGCAAGTAACAAAAAAAACCCACCACCACCACCAACAACAACTCATCCACAATCTCATCTGCATGGAGACAACTGCTAACAGCAGAGGGTATAAAACTCCCTACTTCGCAGATGATGCCCATGTGAATAATGATCATTTTTATTTTTGTCCAAGTTATACGTTCACATAAATTTGTTTTTAATTTTTTAATGTTTATTTCTTTTGAGAGAGAGAGAGAGAGAGCGTGCACGTGCTAGTGGGGGAGGGGCAGAGAGAGAGAGAGAGGGAGACACAGAATCCGAAGCCGGCTCCAGGCTCTGAGCTGTCAGCACAGAGCCCGACGCGGGGCTTGAACTCACGAACTTCGAGCTCATGACCTGAGCCGAAGTTGGACGCTTAACAGACTGAGCCACCCAAGCGCCTCCCTAGTTCCATTTTCTAGGGGTAAATATGTTCAAATATGCTAACTTCTATCTACTTTTATATTTTATTTTTAAAAAAAAATTTTTTTTAACATTTATTTTTGAGAGACAAAGAGAGACAGAGCATGAGCAGGGAAGGGGCAGAGAGAGGAGGGACACAGAACCCAAAGCAGGCTCCAGGCTCCGAGCTGTCAGCATAGAACCCGATGCGGGGTTCGAACTCACGGACCACGAGATCGTGACCCGAGCTGAAGTCAGACGCCTAATCAACTGAGCCACCCAGGCGCCCCATACTTCTATGTTTGAAAGCAATTTGTTCTTACTATTATTTTTTGATTTACTATTATTTGATAATGAGGCTGCACCTGTCTTGTCCTTCCCATTTGAGTGTCCTCACCCTTCCCCCTTCCGGCATAGAAACACCCACAGGCTTTTGTTAAACAAATATTCAGAGTTTACACTTCTTTGATTCTATCAATGTCCACTGCAAATGGGCTCTGTGGCTTTCAGTCTGTGTGATGTTGAGCAACATGCTTAACCTTTGCCTCTCTGGGCCTCAATTTCTTTGAAGGTAATGTTGGGGATAACATCTCCCCAACCCCGCCCCTCTGGCCCCTCAGCTGTCATACTAGCCCAGGCCCTCACTTCTCCCTGAGCAATTTCCATGGGGTTCTGGTCTTCTCCCATCCATCCCCTAGGTGCCCAGATCCCTGCCCAGGCCTCTCCCTTCCTCCCTGGTCTTTCCTTCTAAGCCTCCTGGCTGGTGCTCCCTCTTGGCATGGGAGTGTCCCGGGGCTGTCCCTCCCTCTTCTCCATCTGTTCTGTGCCCCCTCCCCACCTTCATCCCATCCAGTTCCTTCTACATACACACCAGTGACTCTGCTTACCTTCTCTGCTCACTCTTTCTTTTTCTTCCTTCCTTCCTTCCTTCCTTTCAGTGCTTATTTTTGAGAGAGATAGAGAGCAAACAGGGAAGGGGCAGAGAGAGAGGCACACACAGAATCCAAAGCAGGCTCTGCACTCTGAGCTCTCAGCACAGAGCCCAACGCGGGGTTCGAACCCATGAACTGCGAACTCAGGACCTGAGCCAAAGGCAGACGCTTAACTGACTGAGCCACCCAGGCGCCCCATCTTTCTTTTCTCTATAGTACCTGTCACCTTTTTTTTATTTTTTGTTTTTATTTATTTTTGAGAGAGACAGAGACAGAGCAAAAGCAGGGGAGGGGCAGAGAGAGAGAGGGAGACACAGAATCCGAAGCAGACTCCAGGCTCTGAGCTGTCAGCACAGAGCCCGACGCGGGGCTCGAACTCATGAACGGTGAGATCATGACCTGAGCCGAAGTCGGATGCCCAATGACTGAGCCACCCAGGCGCCCCAAGTACCTGTCACCTTCTAATATGCTACATAAGCCACTGGCTTATTGGGTGTTCTCTCATCTCTTCCTGCTGAGGTGTCATTTTTATTTCATTTATTGATGTGTCCTAAGTACTTAGAACAATGCCAAGCATATAGCAGACAAAAAATGTGGTTACATAAGTTCAATGAATTATCTGTTGAATAAATGAGTGAATTAAAGAATAATTTTATACTTTCCCCTTAAACCTTCAGCGGTGCCCCAGAGCCTAGAAGACAAAGTCCAAGCATGTTATTATGGCCTTCGGAGCTTCCAGCTGGCATTGAACCGTCTGTCCATGGGAACTACTGAACTCCCCACATGCTTGAGTTCTCCCACTTTTTTTTTTATGTTTATTTACTTTTGAGGGAGAGAAAGAGATACAGGGCGAGCGGGGGAGGGGCAGAGAGAGAGAGGGAGACACAGAATCCGACGCAGGCTCCAGGCTCCGAGCTGTCAGCACTGAGCCCGACGCAGGGCTCGAACTCACAGACCGTGAGATCATGACCTGAGCCGAAGTCGGACGCTTCACCGACTGAGCCACCCAGGCGCCCCAATTGAGTTGTCCCATCTTAAAAGATTCACCGAGTGGTCTGCACACCCTCCGCCCTCCCGTTCTCAGTGTCTACTCTTTAATTCCATCTGGGTCAGCCCTCTGCCCTCTGAGACCCCTGCCCCAGGCCATGAGAAGGCTCTTCCTGAAGTGCAGCTTTGTGCCCCTTGCTTCGTGCCCATGAACCTGCAGTGCCTCCCGCTGCTGATGGAGCCAAGTGTCCAAGCATGCCGTGGCCTTCTCTCCCCGCTGCCCCTGTCCCCTGCTGCCAGCTCCCTTCATTCTAAATCTGCCCTGAGGGTCCCGCTGCTACACTCGCTCAACCTGCTTTCTCTCTCTCCCACCTTCCGCCTGGCGGGGGGGAACTTAGGAGCCGGCTCCCATTCCGACTCCCCCTCTTCCTCGGAAGCCAGCACCGAATGAGGGATCCACCTTTCTAGAGCGTTCGTTTTCTCGCTCGATGCTGCCGTGGTGAGGGTGTGCGCTGAGTCACGCACCGGGCTGGGTGCGCCTGTGGCAGACCTGTCCCTGCCTTTGGGGAGCACGAGGTCTAGGAGCCTGCTGCTTTGGGGTATGATATTCGAGCCCCGGACGGCCAAGCGGATACCATGGACAGCTCGTATTCAGTAGTGTTTCAAGCAAAGTGAGCCAAGGACCCACAAGGACTAAGGGCTCTAGCTGAGTAGCCGGTGTGCAGGCCCAGGGCTCGGTGCTGCGTCACAGAGCTGGGCACGCCGCTAGGCCTAGTCGAGGCACCCCGGGGGGAGGGGAAGCGGCCACAACGAATCCAGCCCTTTTCCCTTTTTAAAACACTTCTTGGGGCGCCCGGGTGGCTCAGTCGGTGAAGCGGCCTGCTTCAGCTCAGGTCATGATCTCGCAGTTCGTGGGTTCAGGCCCTGCGTGGGACTCTGTGCTGGCGGCTCGGAGCCTGGAGCCTGCTTTGGATTCTGTGTCTCCATCTCTCTCTGCCCCTTTCCCGCTTGTGCTCTCTCTCTCTCTCTCTCCTTCCCTCTCTCAAAAAGAAATCAGTATAAAAGTAAATAAATAAAACACTTCTCATTCAACTTATGGAACACTTGTTGTTATAAACGTACAGAAAAGCGCACGCGTCTTAGGTATACGCTTCAGCGAATTTTCACACACTGAACGTACTTGGGTAACCGGCACCCAAATCAAGACACAAGACGTTGCTGGGACCTAGACACCCCCTCCCCGTGCTCCCCTCCCAGCCACTACTCAGCGCAGAGGAATGCTATCCTGACTTCTAACTACGCGGATGACCCTTTGCCTACTTGGCGGGGGCGGCGGGGGCGGGGGGGGGGTCTTCCTAGAAAGGAAATTAAACAGTATGTGTCTTTCACGTCTGGCTTCTTTCACACAACCCTTGTGGGGGTCATTCTTGGGGTCGAGTGTGAGTAGGATTTTCTCTCCTCATTTCTGCATGGCCCAGCATATGAATGGGCCCCTGTATTTCTCCATTCTATTGTCAGCGGGCAGCCCCACCCTATCATAAACTTAGCAAGCCCGTTAAACCCATCGCTTCCTCATGATCCAGAAAGCCGGCCCAAGGCCATCCATAACTGAGACCTTCAGGTCTCCAGACCTCACTGGGCCCAGCCCGAGCCTCGCCGCCTGCAGGAAACCTTTCTGGGGCACCCCAGCCTCCAACAGGACTTTCTTTTGCTTTATCCTGGGTGGTTTTGGCGGCCAGGTAAGCGACTGCTACCCGAGAGTGATAAAGGCCTCTCGTGTTTCAGTGGCATTTTATTACGGCACTTCCATGGTCATTACCTGGCTGTTACTTCTGAAGTAGAGAGGCAGAACGGTATTAGGTCCAGCTCACAAAAGAGAAAGCAGGCTCCACCCACCCTGGCAACAGGTCCAAGGACTGGGCACCCAGGCCTTGTCACAGCGAGCCTGGGTTTCTCCCGGGTGCCACCTGCACCTGCGCCTGCAGACACAGCCCATCTCCTGCAACAACGTGAGCCCTGGAGGACAGACCCCCGGCCCTGCTTTCTACTCTTCTCCTGGCGGGCCCCAGCCCCGGCGGCCCCCACCCCCCCACAGGGCCGGGTACACACGCGCAGCCCGGATACGGCGTGGGTGCTGATGACAAGGGAGCGTGTATGTAGCAGGGAGGGAGCCCGAGTTCGAAGCCAAGACGGGCAGCCACCATATGAACGTGCAGGTCGGTGGCATGGCTTTTTAAGGCAGGTGGGGAGGGGCCACAAAGGCTGAGGCAGACGACCAGTATGAGTTGCCACTCCCGAGCCACGGAACCGGGGACAAGTTCCTTCATCTTCCGACTCGGGGAGACAGGTGCCGGAGCTAGAGACTGTGGGGACTTTGTTTTGGTTTCACGGACAGGCCGCACTGTGGCTACAATCAAGAGGTCTTTGGGGCGTGAAGCCGCAGGTGGCTGCTGGGACCGATGGGGGGAGGTCCAGCTTAGGCTCCTTTTCCTTTTCCTGCCCTGGCAGAGCCCTCTCCGGGGGTGGCTGCCACCCGCCCATGCCCGCGTCCTTAGATTATTCACCCCAGAGCCCTTGCCAGGACATCGAGGGGACAGATCAAGCACACGCGTCCAGAACTGAACTCCTGCCCGTCCCTTCCTCGACAGCCTGCCCACCTTGACGGATGGCCACTCACTCCTTCCCTCTCACGGGTCAAAATCCTTGCGGCCTTCCTTGATCCTGCTCTTCCTCTCCCACCCCATCCCCAAGCCTTGAGCAAATCCTGTCCACTCCACCTTCAAATCACTAGGCTGAACCAGATAGAAATGTTGCATTTGCCCGTCTCTGTCTACAGAACGGCAGCTTCGCCTGGTTCTCCCTGATATGCCCAGAATCCGACCGCTTCTCTCGGCCCCACTCTCTCTCTCTCTTGCCTGGCTTATCGCCGGAGCCCCCTCTCTGGTCTTCCTGCCCCCACCACCCCCCCCACAGGCCCTGGTGGACTTTTCCAGCACAGTAACCAGAGGCAGGTGTCCATGAAGCCCAGGTCAGGCCACACCACCATGCCACTCGTGGTGCAAACCCGCAGCAGGCTCTCCATTTCGCGCAGAGTAAAAGCCACGGTTCTACGTGGTCCTTGCAACCCTCATGTCTGCCTCCCCATCCCTTTGGCCTCGCGGCCCCCACTGCCCTCTGTCACTCTGCCCTCGGGGTGGTGGTGCTATGCCTCATGCCCTCGACACCTGCGAGCACTTACTCAGGCCTCGCCGGCTCACGGAGGCCCACCCTGACCTTCCTGACAAAACTCGTAACTCGCCCCACGCCCTCACCGCGGCTGCTCGCCATCCCTCTTAGCCTGTCCCACGTCCTCCAAAGCCCTGATCCCTTTCCCGCATACTAGAAAACTGAGTCACTTATTGTGTCTACGGCTTCTCCGTCTGCTCCCGCTGGAACACACGCTCCGTGAGGGTCAGGGGGTTCACCACAGCCCCCAGAACAGTGGTTGCCACCGAGAGGACACTCACAATGCGTTCAGTGAACAAAAGAATGCATGAATGAAGAAAGGAATGAAGGGTGCCCTCTGAAGCCCGGTTTTCGCAGCTGAGTGCCCAGGGCGCAGTATGCTGTCTCCCTGCCAGCAGGGCCACAGTCCTTGGCACCCAAGGGGATCTGCAGTCCAAACAAAGTTAAGTGCGAAGGACAGGGTTGGTGGAGGTCATTCCCGGACCCCATGACACTCCTTCCAGTCCTGCTGGGCAGGGTGACCTGAACCTGCGACCACTCAGCCATTCCCACTCAGAAGAGCATCAGGCCGGGATAGGCTGGACCGGAAGCCGGCTCACAGCCCCGCCCCCCGCCCTCACGGTCACCATCCAGTTTCCAGAGGCAACGACGGCTTTCTTGAAAAAGTGATTCGAGAGCTGCATGGGGCTGATAAGGTCTGGCACCCAATGGACCGCACGGAGGAGGGCCCCTCTGTGGGCACGGACGCCGAAATCCCTAGAGACCCAAGCAGGGGGACAGGTGGGCAGCAGGATGGCCCCGGCTGGCTCACAGCTCTGTCCGTCCGGGACTTCCCAGCACCCTCCCAACACCCCACCCCGGGGCCCCAGGCTTGTTGACAGCCTCTGCTCAGTGGGAAGAGTAATTACTTCCTTAATCCTGTGCGGGAGGGAGAAGGGGGGGAGAGGGGACCAACTGACAAGTTCATTTGTCTCAGCAGAAGTGGAGGCGCAGAAAGGGCAAGGGCCTGCTCCATCCCTGATCCCCGTTCGAGCTCACTGCCCTGCTGTGGCTGCAACAGCAGCCTTTGCAAGGGCCCAGGGGTGAGGGGCCAGGCCCCCTGTGCCGGGCCAGCCTGTGGCTCACGGGGCCAGCTGGCCCAGCTGCTGCCGAGTGGGGGCAGGCCAACCACCAAGGACTCTGGTTATTTGAGCACCGCCGTGCCCCAGGATTATAATCTCATGTTCACAACGGCCGAGACCCGTGGCTGGCCCCAGATCCTGTGGGTTAGCACCGGGACTTGGACCCCAGGGAGTCTAGCCCGCCTCCGTCCCCGTTCGCCTGCACTTCCTCTACAGCCGGTAGGGCTCCGGCATGACCTCCCACGGGCGTCCAGATCACCCGAAACGTTAAAAATCTCCTTTCAGCCAATGCAGCCCCCCCCCCCCCTTGCACCACCTCCTGGCTGCGGTTCTCACAGAGCCGAGGGGAAAGGGCTGCCAACACAGGGCAACAGACTAGGTGCGGTTCTGGAAGCCGAGGGACTAGAAACCTGAATACCCAGTAAGAAGGAGAGGTCTGACCCAAGGGTACCACCCCCAGGACGACCTCTTGGACCTGCCGTGGGAAACAGAAACAGCTCCGGGTGTGGGGGGGTAGAGGCCCGGCCACCCAGGAGTGGCATACCTGAGTGTCGTGTTTCCCACCCGCCTCAACCCACCCCCCCCACCCCCGCCAAAGGGATCCTCCTCCACCCTTTGCCCTGGGACAGCCCCACCTGGGAGACAAGGCCCAGGCACTCCGATCCTGCCCCCTGTTGGGACCTCCCTCCCTGGGGGCCGGCCCCTGTGCTCCGGGACCATTTCCCAGTCTGGGGGGTGGCACATGGCAATGGCAAAGTTCCCTCCCAAATGCCACTTCCCTGACTCACTTCCTTCCCTAAATCTCTGGCCCTCGAGAGACCAGTCCAGAGGTTGTGGGAGAGCAGCAGGGCTGGGGGGAAGACAGCCTAAGGTCACAAGGGACCGAATCCTCTCACAGGTGCCAGGAGCTCGGAGGCTCAAAGCGGCCCTGCACCAGCTCTGCTGCCCCCCTGCTGGGATGGACGGACGGAGGGGGCTTCGAGAGGTCCTCACCCGCAGGGCAGACTTGTCTCCTATGGGGAAACTTTGGGGCTCAGTAGGCTAGGTGCCCGCCTGCCTACCCACCGCTTTCCAAGTCACTATCTTCCTTTGAGAGTCCAAGTACATTGCAATCGGAGCCTTGTCCGTTACTCCTATGTTCCGGTGGCCCACCTGCTTGGTTTAGGCAAAGATCAAGAAGGAAGCCGGAGCCTCTAATACCCTAACGTTTAGAGGGCTCTAATCATGGCCGTGGCCCTGAGCCTGAGGATCAGCCTCCTGGAATCAGTATTGGGAAACTGTACCTGAAGCTCCCCCCGCCGCCCCCCGCCGGGGCCCACGTAAGCTCAGCTGGAACCCAGAGAGGGTGAGCAATTTGCCAAAAGTCACACAGCTAGTGAGGGGCAGGATGGAACTAGCTGGATCGCAGCAGGCGACACGGGGAGCCAAGCGTCCGCAGGATGAGGGCTTTGCCTCTGCCCAGGGTGGGCAGACAGCCAAGGGAACGTGAAGGGGTCGGTGTCCTACCCGTGGCAGACCCGTGGGTCTCTACCGAGAGCTGCTGCTGGGTAAGCTCCACGTCTGAAGTGGAAAGAGAGCCAGGGAAAGAGAGGTCTGGACGTCTCAGAGGCGGAACCCAGGGCTCTGCCACCGGCCACGTCTTCCTCCTTCCCAGTTGGTCACAGAATTTCAGAGTAGGACTCCTTCCTTGACTCGAATCCTCTCTTCAGCATCCCTACCAAGTGGTCACTAACCACGCGCTTGCACACCCTCAGTGACGGGGAGCTCACTACTTCTCGGGCAATCCGTGCCATCTTCGGTCAGGACCTTCCAATTTCCGAGCCAACATCAGCCTCCCAAGAGCTTCCTGGGGGCATCAGATCGAGACTAATTCTGCCAACAGGTCAAGACCTCCTGGGCCTCCGTGTTCTCTCTTCATACTTAAGTGCTCCCTTGACCCCACTGCTCATAACAGGAAACAGTCCTCCAGGCAGTAGGCAACGGGGCAGCAAAAGGACACTACCGCCTCTTTATTCTAGAGGCATCTTTGGCCTCATTAGTGCTGGGTCCTTCGGTCGTGGTTTGTTCATTTGGAATTTATTTCCACGAAAATTCCCAAAAGCACGCTCAGAGATGCTGTTGAGCTACTCCAAAGCAGTAGAGGTGAGAGAGAGAAAGGTAGAGGTGAGAGAGAGAAAGTCAAAGACAAATCGTTCACCCGGTGCCTTCTGTGTGTGAGCACCTGGGAGGGGGGTGCCCCAGTCCAGGGGCTCACGGACGCCCTCCGACTTAGCTGGGGCCGAGGCTGACGCATTTAACCCACAAAGTCCCCAGCAAAGAGCTGAAATAGGGGCCCCTGGCCCAGTTGCCCTGTCAGCCCCTCCCTCATAGGTTTTCCCAGACCTAACGCCCTCTCCGAACCTCATTTCACACTTTCCTCTGTTTTCCGGGACTATCAGGACCCCGTCCCCCATAGAAAGTTTTGTAGTTCTTGAAATGGTTTCACATTCCCTGCTCATGTGGTCACGACAGTCTTTCGAGGTGGTTAGGAGATGGGTTATTCCCCTATTTCAGTTTCACAGACGACAAACTGAGGCTGTGCGGGTAAGCTAGTGAGAAGGCATGGGTGGGAGGGGCAACCGCCACCTTTCCACTCCTGGCTCAGGCACTTCCGGTAGTGCCCTGAACTACTTCCCGCAAGGTGGGTCACCCGTGCAGGCCACGGAGATCACAGGGAGATCAAAGCTTCCGGCAGCATACCTGAATAATATGCAGTACAAATGAGATGCAAACGAGCCCACCATGAAGGTCCCCCAGAACTCCCGGGGCCTCTGGGGTCACTGAGCTGGCCCTGGGGGTACAGCTCCAGCCTCCCGGCCTCAGGTCCTCCCTGGTCTCAGCTCAGAGGAGGAGGCTGGGAGCCTTCTCGCTGTCTCCCCACCCTACCCCCTGTCGCCAACCACGCTGGGTGTGGCCCGGCACAACTTCAGGATCCAGGAGGTAATGTGGAAGACAGTAGGTATTTAGACAGGAAGGAGGGAAAGGAGTGAGCTCCCTGTCCTTTGAGGTACCCAAGCGGAGACCGCCACAAGGGATTCATCCCTGGGTCGTAATATAGATAAACTGACCCCCGGAGATCCTGAGGTCTCAGAGGAAGTACATAGAGCTCCCAGGCCGCAAGAAGTCTTGGAGCCTAGAAACCCAAGGACGCACAGTCAGGCAACGGCAAGGCTGGACCCACGTCTCAGGGGCCCTGCTTCCGAGGCCAGCACTCTGCAACTTACTGTTGTGTGACCTCGGCAAGTCCGTTCCCTGCCTGGCTCTCGGTTTCCCCCGCTCTGCAATAAGGGGCTGGGGCTAGCCCCCCGAGTTCTGTGGCATCTCTTGGATTCTACACTGCCACAGAAAGGCAGAGTAGAAGGATCTCTAAGCTCCGGAGAAGAAGGGAGTCGTGAGTTCCTCACCTCCACCTCCTCGGTGTGACTCTGTACAGCCCTAACCTTCCGCGGTTAACAGTCCACCCAGGCACAGGGTGCCTCGACGCTGCCCCTTTACTCTGCGAGTCCTCCGCCTGGCCACCTCGGACACCATGGCCCTGCCGTGGCCATACCAGCCGAGTCAAGCAAAGGAGACTCATGAGCCAAAGGGACAACCTCTGGACTCGGTGACAAGAATTAGTCCCGGCTGGACGACGGATGCGGTGGATTCCTACACAGATGCGCAAGAAAGTTATGCCATCTTTTATTAATGACCCGTTAGTGATTCAGAGGGAAAAAGAGATCTCCAAAGATACTATTTTACAGGTACTTCATTTTCTAGGTGCCTAGTTTCAAAAATTCACGTACCACCCCCCTCAGCCCATGCCAAACACAGCCCGAGACCAGAGTTCTTGACTGCATACGCCCGCTATGCACACACACATGCCCCCAAACCCACACAAGAACCCATCTGTGGATAACACACCCTGGGCACACACACGGCAGGCATCTAGGTACAAATACTTGAAATGGGAAAAAGGTTTAGAGATTGAAAATCAGGGGCCTTGGATTCGAGGCCAGCCTGTGCTGGGCAGGCCCTGCAGAACCAGGGCCAAGCCCCTCGAATCCGAGACCGTCCTAAAACGGAGGAGCCCTGCCACCCGCCTCTAGAGCTGCAGCCAAGATCAAAGGAGCCGATGCGGTAGGTTTTGAAAGCTGTAAAAAAGCTCTTGGGCCATCTACACTTAAACCTGAACTATGCTAGGGAACTAGAATCGGCAGCCTGAAAAGCACCTGATGTTTTTAGAAAAGGATTTGGCAGGAGTCAAAAGGTCTGCTTTTCTAACCCAGCTCTGTTTTCTCCTAACTGGGTGACTTTGAGCAAGTCCCTTCCCGCCCCCCCCCCCCCGCCTCCCTTTCCCCATCTATCAAAGGGGAGGCTTGGAGCGGGACTCCTTACTTCCTAGTGGCTCTCAACACCAGAGAAAAGAAGGTGCCAGGAGCCCTTCCCAAGAAGAGCAGAGGCGGCTTCCCGAAGTACCTGGTGGAACAGGTGCTCTGGATGCCCGGGAGGCCACTGGGAGGGGTGGGGCAGGCGTAGAGTTGAGCAACGCAGCCCTAGTCCCTGTGGGGGCACCAGTTCTGATCGGTGCCTCCCTTTCCCAGGCTCTTTCCTGCGTCCTGGGACAGCGGGGCAGGTCCCGCGCGCCCCGGGGATCCGGCTCCGAGTGGCACGGCCCGACCCCCTCCCGGCGACGCCCCCTCCCCAGGGCCCTCTCAGGAGCTCCCGATGCGCGCCCTCGGTCCCGGGACACCTTCTTACCCAGAACTTGGAGCCGCACAGGGCGTCCATGGGGTCGAGGCGCCACGGCCAGGAGGCGAGTGCGGGTGGCCCTACCCAGGCGGGACCTGCGGCGCCCCGGGGCCGCCTCCGCCCCCGCCCCTCCCGGCGCTCCGCCCCTCCCGGCCCTAGCCTCAGCCCTTTGGTTCGAATCTCTGGTGGCCGAGAATTGAGAATTGCGACAGAGCCTCCCTGAAGACTGGGGCTTCTGGAGGAACTTTGGGACAGGGGTGGCGGGCCATTGACACAGTGACAACTCCTTCAAGGGGCCAGTGGCCCGTGCTGGAGAGAGGCCTCTCCCCGAACCGATGGGGCTGGAGCAGGGTCTGTTTCCAAGGGGGCAACACCTCTGCCAGCCCGTGAGTCATGGGGACGTGGAAAGTGACTCAGCAAGACTCCCTCCGTGAATAAATCCTTGATCAGGTCACGTTCAACTCTGGATCCCAGTCTCCTCCCGTTCTGCCCATGAGTTATCTGGGAACCGGCAGAAACCGGTCGTGCTCCTGTATTGGCGTGCCCGAGAGGGGGTGGGGAGGGGTCCTAGCATCATGCAGATAGTGGCTTCCCATGGCTGTCTTAAATCGCTGCCTGCTGAGGTTCCGTGGCTCCCGAATCTGGTGGCTGCTGCCTCAGCGCGCCACTCTGTGCCTCCACTTTTGCTTCCGAGAAACAGGGACCATCCTAGTTCATGGGGTTACTCTGAGGATTAAACAGCAACGGCATGGAAAGCACCAACCACTCGCCGCGGGGACACCTGGTGGGCACCCAACACGGTCGATTTCCTCCACTCCAGAGGCGGGGGGGTGGGGTGGGGGGGGTGGGCGGGGGCCGGGAAGCGGGGCGGGGGATGGGCAGGTGAAGCCCCAGAAGGAGCCCCACATTCAGGCGCTTCCAAGGCTGAGTCTTCACATCCCCCATCAGTAAAATGAGTTTGGGCCCGGTGGCCTTCTCCCGCTTGCCCCAGCTCGTCACTCCCCCAAAAGAAGCCAATTCTCTACTCTTCCGGCAGAGAAGGGACCCCTATGCCCCCCCCACTTGCCCCATCTCTCCTCTGCCTTCACCTCCCCCACCCTGTGGTCTTGGCCCCTGTCTGCGGTTCTTCCCCGGGTTCCCCCTGGCGAGCCCTCCCCTGGTGGTTGTTCTCGAGGGGTGTTTTCCTCCTGGGCTGCCTAGCAGCAGGCGTGGGTGGGCCAGCAAGATAACAGGGAGCCAGCCGCCGCCGCCTGTCCTCCTGGGCAGGCAGGAAGTGACCGGGAGGAAGTCTATGTCGTGAGCTATCAGAACAGAGATCTGAGGAGCGCTGGGCAGAGCAGGTTGGACAAGGCTCCCCCTTCTCAGGTAGAGGGATGGGGGGGTGTCTGCTCCCCCTCCACTTGGCAAGCCCTCTCAGCCCTTTCTTTATCTGCCCTCCTCCCCTCCCCTGACCCAGTCACCCTCCACCCCACCCCCAACCTTGAGCCCAAGACTTTATAAAGTGCTCACATCTTGTCATAGAGTGCCCTGGGTTATATTTAGTTGTGAAGAGTCTGTCTTCTCTGCCAGTCTGAGCGGTCCCCGAGGGCGGGGATTGACTGAGTCACCTCCACGCCCCCCTCTGCCTCGGGCAGGAACTTCTGTGTGCTGCGTGACCTTAACACGGCCCTTGAGGTCTCTGGGACTCAGTTTCTTGAGCGACCTGGACAAAACGCCACCTAAGGTCTCTTTTGGCCCTGCTGATCCAGGCTTCCCTGGTGAGCAGACCGGGTTCCTCCTCCAGTCCTTCCTCTAGTTCGGGGCCAGGACCCTTGGCTTCTGTCTTCAGCACTGGGGCCGAAGCGCGGTCCTTTCCGGCACCAGCCCACGTCGCCTTTGGAGGGCCCTTGGCCAACGCATGGCATTGGGTGGGAGCCTGAGACCAGGGTGCGGGGACTTCCTTCCCATCTCTCTGGAGCTGTTCCCTGGGGGTTTCCTGTTTCTGGTGTGGTCCTTTTCGCATAGCCTTCGAATAATAACCATAAAATTCCTAGGGCATGATTGTTATGATTCCACCAGAGCAAGTAAACTGAGGCCCCAGGGGTCTTATCATAGCAGAGGGGCGAGGAGCTCCACATCTTCTGAGTGCCGGGCTGTTTCCACGTGGCCCCTTTGGGCGGGGACGCAGGTCGTATCCTTAGCTGATGCCGTCATGCCCCTGGGCCCGCTTTCAAGGTTGCTTGCCATGGTCTCCTCCCTACACCTCACCTCCCTTCCTGCACCTGGCAAACTCCCGTCCTTGAAGATTTCACTCAAGCCCCACCCGGCTCCACCCCTCCCCCTCCCCCCACAAAACCGACCTTGAACCTCCCTCACCCCAGTCCTGGGTTAGGGACCCTTTCCCTGCACAGTCTTCCCCCTGTATTGTACTCACTGACTGTCTTGCTCACCTCCCCCAGGAGACTGTATACACCTTCAGAACAGGGACCAAACACACTCGTTTGTTGCCGTATCCTCAGCACCCGGGACAGTGCCTGGCAAAGTCGAACCTCAGGAGATGTTTGTCGACTGACTCGACAAGCATCTCACGGCCTTAGAAGCTGTTATAAGCAATGAGGCTCTTGGGGCCTTAGCTGTCGTCCCAGCAGTGGGCACTGTCTGTCCACTCTGTTTTCGACTTTCCAGAACCAAGAGGTTTCCTGCTGGAGGCTCCTGAGAGGAGCAACAAAGGCCTGTGGGTTGGGCTGCCGCAGAGACAGGGACTGCACTCCCCCAGCTCTGTGGTCCCAGCCCCCTCCTCCCCTCCAGCTGACTGCAGCTCCGGGAGGGACAGGCAGAGCCTTGTGCTGTACCTCCCAGCCCGGGAGCATCCCAGGGGAACCCACCGGAGATTTCCTGGCAGGGAGATGGAAAGAGAAGATAATTGCAAGGCACCGCTCTGAGCAGGAATGACAGCAGAGAGGAGAAAGCAGAGCAAGGCAGGGACAGGGAGACCCGGGGACAGGAAATGCTGCAAACGGGGACAGTCAGGTGGGAACTAGGGCAAGGCAGGGTGTGGAATAGCAAAGGCTATGTAGCTCTCCCCTTGACTCACTACCTGATTCTTTTGAGCCCCTTGTGGCTCCTCGATGGCCTGGAACACCCCCAAACCAGATCCAGCCCCCAAAACTCCATCCCGGGGGAAGCCACACTGGCCGCCCCCCTTCTCATGGCCTCAGCAAGGCTGCCCCTTCGCTCCCAGCCTGCACTTGATCTGATTTGGCATGCATGTGAGCACTGGCTGCTGTGCCCGATTCAGGAGTTTTCAAAGCAAGAAGAATTCATTAGCTCCGTGGGCCACAGTCAGCAGCTCCCACACCTGGACCGGGACTAAGCCAGAGTCCTGAAGTTCTTAGCAGATTTCTCTCTCCTGGGCGTTTGGTGGAGCTGCCACCTCCTTGACCCGCCTTGCTGTGTCCACAGAGTAGGGGGCCAGCCCACAACTCGGCTGGCTCCTGGCAGCCACTGTCCTGGGTTAGTGCTACCTGCCTGCGGCCTGTGGACCCACCCCTGCCACGGACCCACCCCTGCCGGGTCATGCAGACAAGTCCTTCACTGCGTCTCGGAGCCTGTTTCCTCCCCTGGAGGGCCACGCCGAGCATCTGGAGAAGGTGTCTCTCAGTGGGGTGTCCTCTCCCTGGCTAGGTCCCTCTCCGGAAGGGGCACGGGGGTGGCGCCCGGGGAAGGTACCTTGTGCTGCCACCTGCTGTCTGATGTCCTCACTGCACTACAGTCGCCGGCCCCCACGGCTTGGGTGACGGCTGGCCCAGGAACAGAGAGCACCAGGAGGAGGCGGCCATGGAGCACCAGCTTGTGATGGGTGGGGACTAAGGGTGACTTTGGAGGCGAAAGCTGTTTGCAAAGTGGGAGAGGTCTGGGTGGGGCATGGGGAGAGGACGGGAAGGACAAGGGGGGGTGGAAGGCGGGGGAGGAGAGCCAGTGCTCTGTGGTTCAAGGGCAGCGTTATGCCGGGGAAGCTGGCTGACTGCAAAGACAGCCTCGGAGCCTTCGGAGAAGCGCCTTCGGAGAAGCGCCTGGAGCTGAGGGACGCCTTCTCTGACGGTTAAGGCTCGCTCCTCACACAAGGTGAGGGACCATGGGCTCCTTCAAATCCGACTATGCCAAGCCGGGAGCGTGTGCGTACATGTCTAGGAACGCAAATGTGACTGCCTTGGAAAAGGCCTCCCTGGCAAGTCGTTTCATGATCAGGACTCCGTGCCCCAGGTCCCATTCCCTCGACAATGGGAAGAGGCTGGGTCGTATGAAGCCAATGGGCCAGAGGTTGGCCAGACAGCCGATGAAATCCCAGCTCGGCCATGTCCCGCCTGTGTGATCTTGGGCAAGACACTAAACCTCTCTGAACCCGTTGGTTCATGAAACAATGAGAGCAGTGGTACCCTCCTTGTTGGGGTGTTGCGAAGGGTAAGTGAGAGACCACGGAGGAGCCTCGGAGTTGTTTTTAGCATCAGCTCAGCTCTCTCCTCTTTCTAGTCCCCACCCCCCACCCCCAGGCAGACCTTTTCCTGGAGTCTTGGGGTGGAGGAAGCAAAAGCCGCCAAGCCCAAGGTGGGAGCCTGAGGCTGTTGACACAATTCCCTCTGAAGCCCCAAGGAGAAGGCTGAGAGCGGAAGTGCCAGGGTGGCTGTTCTTACCTCCAAAGCCCCCACATCCCTGAAGCTCTGGGCCAGTTCCTGCCCCCCCCCCTCAGGCCTTATTCCGAGACCTGCCGTGCCGCCACCAGCCCCTCCCCCACCCAGCCTCCTTCAGACTCTTCCACTCCCTGCTGTACCCTAGAGCCCACCGAAGCATCCAGATAAACCTCATCATCAGGTGTGCAGCATCATTATTACTACTGTTAATAAGATTCAGCAGTGTTGTTATTTCCACTTTTAATGAGACACATCAGTTTCCATCACTGATAAAGGTTTTACATCGCTGGGGGAGAGGCCACAGTTCTGTCCCCTACAATACCCACGTTGACTCTGGGGGCTCCTGGGGGCGGGGGTGAGGGAGAAGCCTGGGATGGGGGAGGGGGGGTAATAGCCAAGCTCTCTGGGTTTACCTTGACTCAGAATCCTCCAACCATTAGAAGGACAAAAGACCCAGAGCCCCCTCCCCACATCTCCCACGCTCATTAGGGAATAGACAGCTACGGAATTCTACAAAACTATAAAAGCTTAATCCGCAGACCTAGGCGACAAAAGTCTAGGCATTTTGTACAGCTTTGCTTTAAAAAAAAAGAAAAGACAGTCCCTACAAGCAGCCCCCTCTCTCCACCCAAGGAGGGCAAAGGAAAAGAGTTCCTATCGCGCACCCCAAAAGGGTCAAACCAGGGGCTTGCTTCCAGGGGTAGTGTCGTTTCTGTCCGGAAGAGCAATGAGAAAAACTTTCACCGGCTTAGAAAACACGGGATGGGCCCAAACCTCCAGATCCGTCGGCCCAGCAGCCCGGCCCCCCTGATCCCAGGTTCAGACAGGGTCTGAGTGAGGGGCGCCCAGCCCTTTGGAGCTGCCTTTGAGGTTTCAGGAGTCCTGCGGTTTGAAGGTGCAGGGGATGAGGGGGTAGGGATGTTCAAGGGAGTGGGGTTGAGGTGGGTGTTTGGGGTGGCTGGCCGGCGGAGCCTGCGGTTGGTGTCTGTGGCTCTGCCTCTTGGCGTCAGACAAGAGAGTCTTGCCCAAGGTAGCACCAGAAAGGAGGTTCCGGGCCACACCAATAATAGCCCCTCCTCCTCTCCCCCCCAACCCTTTCTCCTCCACCTCCACCTTCTCTGCCTTCCCTCCCTTGCCTGCCTTCACCACCCCCCCCCCCCCCCCCCGCTGGCTCCCACTGGGCAGGCAGCAGCAGACCGTGCAAACACCCTGATGGTGCTCATTCATCACCCCCCAGGGGGCCAGCTCCCCACTCTGCAGCCTGGCCACCGGCCACTGGGAGGTGGCCTTTGGACTCCTGGCCCCCTCCATCTCGGGAGGGAGCAGCCCACTCTGTTTGTACAGCTTAATCCCATTGCCAGCTTGATGGAGCAGTGCCCACAGTGCCGGTCAGCAGGATCCCTGAGTTGCGAGGCGAAAGCCCAGGCCTCCGAGGTCAAGGGGGCCGAACCCTGGGGAAGGAAAACCCAGACACGCCTGCCCCCTCCCCCACCGACCCGCAGATCCCGTGGGCAGCGGCCGAGACGGCCACCTCCCCCAGAGACGGCCACCTCCCCCAGTCTCGGTCGGTCCCATTAACCAAAACAGCTTCATTATGCCAATTTCCAGCTTTCAATGTGGGGCTGATAGCTGTCAGCAGAAATAAGAGTTAATCTGGAATTACTCACATTCACAGAGCTGCTGCCTGGCCGAGAGGAAGCGATGAAGCTTTGGAAGGAGCCGGTAAACCCTGCTTGCCTGGCCTTCTACCAGGCAGAGGGGCTTCCCTCCTCCCTTGCCCCTGGGGGCTGCAGCCCTCCTGAGGGGAGGGTTAGGGTCTCTCTCCCTCAGCCGGCCAGCCAGCCAGCCAGCCAGACACACACACACACACACACACGCACATGCACACGCACACGCACACACACTCCTACCCACGGAGGCAGCTCTGACCCCTTCCCTGCCCGCTGCCCACTCCCCAGCTCCAGGGGTCTTTCTCCAGGGCCACCTGGAAATGCCTAACTCTGTCCCTTTTGCTTTCACTCTGGACTGTGATTAACTTTTTATTTTGGAAAATTACTTTATTATAGATATAGATATAGATATGCATGTATGTATATATAAAAAGGTTCCATTTCATTTGTAAAATCTTATTTTTTGCTTTTTCTCTTTTTCTCTTTTTTTTTTTTCCCTACACAAAATGATGACGAGGTTAAAGGAGAAAATTAAGTTACATTACAGTTTCCAAAATGGTTCTCGCTCTCCGCTGAAGATGGGCCCCCGTCAGGGCTGAAATGCACTCGGTCCCAGCTTGTGCTTTTGCAAGAAGAGGGGATATAACTAGAACTGGTTATTTTAGGTTAAAATAGCCAAGAGACAGACGCCTTCGCCTCAAAAATATTCTGAGACACATAAAAGTACAAGGAAACAAGTCTCTTCAGTCACAAAATGCCGTACATCCCGCATATACTAGATTCAATTAATTTAATAAAATAGAATATACATAGAGATTCTGCACAAACGTATTGCTTTCTCCCAGTAGCTCCTGGTGTTGGGAACCTCAGCTGCACTGGGCCTCTCTCTCTCTCTCTCTCCTCTCTCTCTCTCTGCTCAGAGCCAGGGTGGCCGAGGCTGCTGCTTTTAACGCTCTGGAAATTCCGCTCGCCGGTTCCCAGGGCCACTGAGGCGGGGAGGAGCGCCTCCTTGGAGTCCGTATGGAACGTTTTTCGGGAACATAGCCCAGGAGGAGGAGCTAGGATTTGGCACCCGGTGGAGAAAGGTGGATCGGGGGAGTAGGGCAGGACTCAGGGGTCCAGGTCTGCCGGGTCAGAGGCTAAACCCGAGAGACTCAGCACGTCTTTCTTTGGGGGGGGCGAGGCAGCCATGCTGTCGGGGGGGCCGGAGGCCGAGGGATCCTTGGTGTCGCTGGACGGAGCCCTCCGCCGGAGGCAGACGCCGGGGCTAGACGGGGGCCGAGGGCCCAGAGTCTCCGGGGGGTCTATGGAGATACTAGGTGGGCTGAGTTTTTTCTTGGGCCGGCTTCCAGGCCCCCCAAGAGGCTGGCCCCCGAGGCTAGAGGGGTCAGGGTCCAGGCTGGGTTGGGAGACGCCGTCGAGGCAGCTGACTGCAATGGAGTGCCGCCTCTGTTCGTCCAGCCAGGACGACGGCCTGCGGCGGCAGCTCTGGGCCTCCACACTGTAGCACTTCTTCAGGTCCCGTGGGGACGGGGGCTCCTCCTGGCTGCCCACGGTCAGCAGGTCTCCCGAAACCCAGCTCAGCTCCGTGTCCAGCTCTAAGCTGCTTCTGGTCTCTGGCGGGCCCTGGCTCCAGGCGGGTTCCAAGCCCGGGCAGGGGGCCGGCGGGGGCGTGTGCTTCGACGTCTTGCTCTGGCGGCGGGGCTGGGTGCCCAGGTGGCCCCAGAAGGAGGAGGCCCGGGCCAGAGGCGGGGAGGGCCGGCTCACCTGGGACAGCAGGTCTTCCCGGCTGCCCAGGCCCTCAACGTCCAGGGAATCAGTCCTTATTGCTGCCTGCACGAGGTGGGGGGAGAGCTCAGCCTAGGGGCTGCCCCTCCCCCGCGGACTGTTCCCACCCCCACCCCCACCCCCAAGCCAGATAGCCCCCTCCTCCCCCTGCAGGCCCGCCCTCAGCTGGAGTATCAGTACTGGCTCTGGTCCGGAGAAGGGGGCCAAGTGCATGCAGCCTGACTTCCGTTGCCCTCGAGGCCTGCCCCCCCGCCCCTCCCCCACGCCTGCAGGAACAGGAATCGCTCTCTGAAGCTCCCAACCCTTGGGACGCCAGAAAGCTCTGGGCCAGCTCTGCTCCCCAGCTGGCTCCTTCATGCCTCCCAGCCTTCGCACAGGCTACTTCTCTGGCCTTGAATACCCTTCTCGAATGACAAGCACCCCTCGGCTTGATGGGCTCAGGTCCGTCCTCTTGTGACGCAGTGCCTGACAGTTTCTGTCCCCACGTTAAAACGAACCCGTTCCTCCTCTTGCTCCCCGCTGCACCGCGCGCGCACACCCGCATCGCAGCAGCTGTGACGTACTGCTGCAATGGTCCCACGGCATTTAGGACATCAGACTGGGAGCTCCGGGGAGCAGGGGCTGTGTCCCCAGGGCCTGGCGCCCAGGGCGTGGGCTGTGGCCTTGTCACAGTGGGGTCAGAGGAGCCTCACCCGGCTACGTAAGCCTCAGCTCTGTGCCCCTGGAAGGCGGGCCCCGGGCTTGGTCAAAGGTGGAGATACCCAAAACATGCCCTGTGTTCCTTGGCTAAGTCTAGAAGTACAGACAATAACTGAGAGGCAGCTCTGGGCCACGGAAAGGGAGTCCAGAGACCTGAGTTCTCCCCTCAAGTTGACATGTGTCCCTAAGCAACCATGGCCCCCTCTGGTGTCCAGGCCTCCTCAGCGAAAGAAAGGAGGGGGTTGCAAACATCAGAAGGGTGCAGGCCACTTCTGCTTTGCCAGGCACTGTGTCCCTGGTACCTAGAACTGCCTCTGGACCCTGGTCAGCACACCAGAAACGCTTGTTGGAAGAATGAAAAGTGGCACCCTGGTTGTCACCAAGAGCCCGGGATTCCCAGCAGAGAGGCCAGCCCCGGGCCCCGGCCCACCTCTCCACATCTGCTTACCTGGCGCCTGAGTGGTCTCTGAGCCAAAGGGGAGCGGCCCGGTGGGGGCAGTTTGGGGATGGTGCCCCAGGTGGGGGCGCTGTGGGGCTGGAGCAGGTGGGGTGTGTCTTTGGGGAGCTGCAGGATGTAGCTGGTGTCTGCTGGCTGGGAGTGGATGGACAAGACAGAGCCTGTGGGCAGAGAGGGAAGGAGGAGAGAGAAGAGTTGGCAGCTCAGGGGTCTGGCTCTTATCTAAGTCCCTTCTTTCCACTCTCCCTCCCCCATCAGGGCGTCTACCCTCATTGCGGACCCCTCGCCCTGGACCGAAAACCACTCTCCACGGGCTGGGGGTCCCTTGGAGCTCAGAGAGACCCCTTTCGCCACCTCGGTGTCCCTCTCACCCAGGTCAGGACAGGGCTTAGGCAAGTTTGGGGTCTCCCTATGTGAGCCGAGCAGCCCTGCCTGAGCCCTTGTACCTGACTGAGCTTTGGGGAGCCCCCAGCTTCTGCGTCCGAGGGACCCCTCGGCGGGGCTCCCATCCCGACACATGTAGCTGTCATTGGGCAGAGAGTGCGTCCGGCTGACTCCAGACTTCCGCACAGTCAGCAGGTCTGGTCCCAGCGCGAGGGGCACCTCCTCAGGGTGGGGCTCCATCTGCAAAAGGAACACGGGAGGGAGGTGGGAAAAAGAGGGGCACCCAGATATCCGGATTGGCTAACTGAGGCAGAGCTGGACAACAGCAACCAGAAGCCCCCCCTCCCCCCCTCCCCGCCATCCCAGGCTCTGGCCCCATCCCCTCCCCCAGACAGGGCGGTAGTGGGATGAGTTAGTCGGTGGGGGGAAAGGGGGCAGACACATGGATAAGCCCTCCAGCACAGCAAGGAAGCAGGTGGGAGGAGGCCCTGCCCCACAAAACTATCCAATACTGCATCATCTCAGGGCCTCCCGGTGGGGATGGTGGAGGGGTGAGGTGTCCAGAAAATGGAGAGCAGCCCCCAGGTCCAGCCCAGCAGATGGTTCAAGAGACAGACCTCAGGGCCCCTTTAAGAGGCCCTGGAGCAGCACAGCGGAGGATTCAAAGCTAAAAGCAACCCACTGTCACCGTGCTGGGGTTGTGAGGGTGGGGGTGGAGAACGGCCAGGACCTGCTTGGTGGGTGGGGACTGCCTACGGAGCAGAGGCTGTTCCACCACCCAGTTCTCTAAGACAGCCCCACGACCCAGCGCTGGGCATGAGCTGGGCTCCCATGGGTTCAATGACAGGTGGACACCAGGGAGTGTCAGCCGGCTCACCCACCTGTCTCCCCGCACCTTTTAATGACTCAGGGACTCTGGCAGGTGGCAAATGGGACGTGGGGGGCAAGGTCTGAATATGGCGGCCTCGGGTCCCCCCTTTCTGGACAGATTTGGGGTAGGAGTGGGTTTTTTACATTTGTTTCCCAGAAAATTTCTCCATCTCCGTGACCCCCTTTCCTCCTTGGCGTCCCTTGTACCCTCAGTTCCTAATTCTCAGAGAGGCTGGAGGGCTCCTGTCCCCACCCAGGCCCAGCCAGCTAAGCACCCCAGTAGGGACGGTTGGAAAAGTCTGGATCCTTTGCTTCCTCTCTCAGCTCCAGGCTCCACTTCTGCCAGCCACCCCCAAGACCCCTAGGGACCCCCAGCTGAGCCCCGCTGTGGGGAAGGGGCCCCTGTCTCTTCTTAAGTCCCAAGAGGAGGGGGTAGGCAGGGAGGAGGGGGCTGGGCAAGGGTAGAGAAGCCACCCAAACACAAAGACCCCCCCCAACATGGGGACACACAGGGACAGTGACGGAGGAGACAGGCACAGCCCCCCAGGGACAAGGGCATGGTGGTAGCAGCGGAGAGATACGCGGCTCTCACCCACCACGGGGAGGGGAAAGGCTCATGTTGCAGGTAGGCGAGAAGGAGGGGTGCAGGGAAGGGGAAGAGCTGGCTTGCACAGGCTCCAAATACACAGACGGGGTCTACATTAGGGGGCCCTTGGGTCGGCTGCCTGATGCCACCTCTGTTTCGGGCTGTGTTACTCCTGGGTGTTGGGATTAACTCTTTCGCAACTGCCCTGGAGGCCCCAATTCAATCTTAACTCGTTTCCTCGTCCACAGTGGGGACCTGGAAAGACCTAGGGAAGCCTGGAGCACTGAGTGCCTGCTGCTTGACGCCTCTGGCGGCAAAGAGAGAGGAGGGGGGCGGGGATCTGGAGCCCTGCAGCCAGCCCAGCCCCTGGGGAGGCCGGGGGAGCAGTGAGGAGCCGTGTGTAAGTACATTGCTCTCCAGGGCACTAAGTAAGAGAGTGTGAGTGTCATCAGGCAAAGAGTCATCCGTCAGAGCTAGAGAGCAGGACGGTTCAGACACAATCTCTGACGTCAGAGACAGAGCCTCCATCTCAGCTAGAGGGATCTAGACAGGAAGAGAGATGATCAGGCATAAGAAACCAGGACAGAGCGCACGCTCGCGCGTGCACGCGCACACACACACGCACACACACATGCGTGCGCGCACACAGAGCCCCCCCTCTCCCCCTTTTCACAAAGCACGGGGCGGGGAGGCCTCTCTTCTCTCTCCCCCACCCCTCTCCCGAGTAAACTGACAGCGCCTCCCCCGCCCCACTTCAAACCCCCGCTCTGATCAGAGAGGCTGCGGCAGGCACCGAAGAGCCAGAGCAAACACCGACAAAGCAGGAGAAGCAGAAACTTATTCTAAAGATACCCCGGGAACCTTAACGGCCCCCTCCCACACCACCACCACCAAGAGAGGAAGCAGGGAGCGGGGAAGGCTTTCGACTCTCATAAAGATGATACCAGGAAAAAAAAAAAAAAAACAAAAATGAAGAAAGGCCAGCAAAGCGCCTCTCTCTGCTCTCAGCACAGACAGAGCCGCGTGGGGGGCGCTGGGGACAAAGCCGCCAATCTGATGACTGTTTTCTGCCTATTCTCTCTGCTTCCAAAAGCCTGGCAGGACTTGGCCTGCCCCCAGATTTTGGCTTCTCCCCTCCCGGGCCCTCCTCCGCCTGCCGGCAGCTTGCCCGCCCGCTTTAGCTTGGGTTCTGAGCGATGCTCCCCTCCCGCCGCCACACAAACTGGCTGGCTCGCCAGGGACCTGCAGGCCCATCCCTCCCCGATGAACCAACACCCGATCAGCCCGTCACGTTCCCCCCTCCTTTCCCTGGACTCTTGCCCCATGACCCTCCTTCAGGATGGGAGGCCTTGGGGAGGGATGTGTTCTCTCGCTGAGCATTCTAGGTCATTGCCATGTGGAAGTGCCTAGAGGCTATCTGAGACGGAATCCCAAGAGCGGACCCCTAGAGGCAGGGTCCCTTTCTCTGTGTGAGGATCACCGTTCATCTGAATCAGGCTACAGGTGTCCCAGGAGCCCGGAGCCCGCCTTCCTTCCCTTCCACCCAACGGGGCCTGTGGGACACTAGGCTTTTCTATCTCCCGCGGACACCTCCTCTCCTCGCCTCTGCTCCAGGTCTCCCGGGGGTTTCCCTGCAGTGCCCGACCCCTGACCTAGGAGGGATGTAGGATGCTCGGCCAAGTGGAGGGGGTCAGGGGCAGCCAGCCAGGTCGCAAGGTGGGTGAGAGGTGGGTAGGAGCCCCGGAAAGCAGAAAAGCCACGTTTAGATGGGACCGGGGGAGAAAACCACGCAGAGCTGTGAGGGGGGACGCCCAGCTTTATTTCCCAGAGAGGTGCCCAGAATCCACTCTCAGCTGGAACCTTCCATGCCTTCTCAGAGCCAGGTCAGAAACCACTGGCTACCGAGCGTACTCGCCCATGTCTGGTGGGCTCCGTGGCTAAAAAAGCCACCAAACAGAGGCTTTGGGGGTGGGTGCTGGACACAGGGAAGAAGCAGACCGTGGCCTAAGGCAGAGCCCTCAATGGGTCCCCTGGCCGCCTGCCCTATCCCCAAAGCCCTTCTCCCCCGGATTTGGCGCCTTGCTCCCTCCACCCGCTAAGGTCCCACTCCCAGTTTGTCTTCTGCCCCGTCCTCTTCTCTTCTTCTTTCCTTCCAGGTGCTTTCTGACAAATTCCCTCCGCAAGCCCCTCCTCTATCCATCCTTCACTCCGGGCGGCGCGATCTTAGCGTCCCTACCTTCCAAGGACGGATTCGAGAGGTCGATCTCAGCCGGTCCGAACCCCCGACTGCCTCCTGCCCAGCCCAAAGCTCAACCGAGGCCCTGAGGCTGCTCTTTCTCCAGATACCCAGTGGGCAGGAAACACCCCCGCCTCCCCAGAAGCACAGCACAGCATGGCACAGCCCGGCACGGCACAGGGGGCGCGGTAACCTGCGGGTCGGAGCCGCCCAGGCTGCGGGCGGGAGGCCAGGCAGAGGGCTGGCCCCCAGGGCCCGCCAGCTCGTCCATCAGCTTCAGCTCCCCCTCCAGAGAGCCCTGGATCAGCAGGGATACGGTGTCAAACAGCTGTCTGTCCTGGGGAGGACCAGCCCGTGAGGGGAGCGGGGTTCAGAGGGGGAACGGTGGGAAGTGTCGTGGCAGGGGATTGACAAGAGACACCGAGGGAAAAAGAGGAAGAGGTAACACACACGCACATGCGCGCGCACACGCACACACACACACACACACAACAGCAAGAGAGAGACAGGAGAAGGAGGAGGGGATGGGACGCAGGGGGGAGCGGTGTGGGAGGAAGGAGAATGGGAGCCGGAGGTGAGAAGAGCTCAGGAGAGAGGGAGAAGGTGAGTTAAGGTAGGGGACAGATCGAGAGATGGAATCGGGCAGGTGGAAGGGTGGGAAGGGAAGAGGTTTGGTAATCGGGCAAGGGTAAGAAAGAAACAGGAAGGAAACAGAAAACTTAGCCTCGAACCTAAGAGCCGAGAAGGGGAGGCCGGCGGGGCCGGAGTGGCCCCTGGGCCGCGAGGGCGCGCAGCCACATCTGGGGGCGGGCGAGGGACCGCTCGCCCCTCGGCATCCAAGCAGGAGGGGCAGAAGGACCGGGGCGGGGCCCTGGGGTCTGCCGCGCTGCCCGCTCCCTGCACACCACCCGCCTGGCCACCGGCCACCCGCCCCACGCCCCACGCCTCCTCTCGGCCAGGGTGGCTGTTTGCTCACCGTGGGGTGCTCCAGGGAGAAGCTCGAGGACGCTCCGGCATGGGCGGCAGCGGCGGGCTTGGGGCTCTCGGGGCCCTCGACCCCAGGCCAGAGGAAGGGGCTGCCCAGAGGCGAGTGGGGCTGTGGGCTAAGCGTCTTCATCTCCAGCTCCAGCTCGGCCTCCAGCTCGGCCTCCTCTTTGGCTTCCTTGTTGCTTTCCTCCAGGTGTTTCATCAGCACGGCGATCACCACGTTGACCAGTACAAACTGGGCCGTCAGCACGAAGGACACGAAGTAGATGGGGGAGATGACCGTGTTGTAGCAGGTAGACTCCTGGTCACAGTCCCGGAGGGTGTCCTGGGGGCGGGGAAAGCATTACGCACTCTTCCGGGGAGGGGGAGTTCGTTCCAGAGAGTTTCCGCATGAGGGACAGAAGGTCACAAGCTTTTGGGGCGCCTGGGTGGCTCAGTCGGTTAAGCGGCCGACCGCAGCTCAGGTCATGATCTCGCGGTCTGTGAGTTCGAGCCCCGAGTCGGGCTCTGTGCTGACGGCTCAGAGCCCGGAGCCTCCTTCGGATTCTGTGTCTCCCCCTCTCTCTGTCCCTCCCCTGCTCATGCTGTGTCTCTCTCTGTCTCTCAATAATAAATAAAAACATTTAAAAAATTAAAAAAAAAAAAAAGACGGTCACATGCTTGTATTCAGAGCCAAGGAATTCATCCTGCCGAGCAGGCTGGGCTCCAGGTGTGGGACTGTGTTGCCGGGGGCCAGGGCCGGCCCTGGGAGGGACCCCCCCCGGTGGTGTGCCCTCACCTTCATAATGCCGTTCCAGTTGTCCCCTGTGGAGACTCGGAAGAGGGTCAGGAAGGCCATGCCGAAGTTCCGAAAAGTGGCATGCCGGCCCAGGCCCTCGCAGGGGTGCGTCTCGTCACACTCTGGAGGAGGAGGGAAGGAGAGAGGGGCCTCGAGTTAGTGCAGGAGCCCCGGGGCCTCCAGCCCCCCAACCCCGCTCCTCTACCCTCCCCACCCCGACTCACCCAGGTCCCCAAAGAGCTCCACACCCAGAGCTGCAAAGATGAAAAACAGCAGCATGAAGAGGAGTCCCAGGTTCCCCACCTGGAAAAGAGGGGAAGAAATGGAAAAGGTGCCGCTGAATCTCCCAGTCAGCTTCCCCGAGCTCCCCTTGGAGAGCACCCCCTTCTCCCCCAGGGGGACCCCTCCCCCGCCACCCCCCCCAGCTACCTGGGGCAGGGCCTGCATGACTGTGTCCAGCAGCGCCCGCATGCCAACGGCCATCTTCAGCAGCTTCAGCACTGAGGGACAGGACAGAGTGGTGAGCGGGGCCCGCTGGGTCCCAGGTCGCGCCGCTGGTGGAGCCGGGGTCAGGGTGGGGGGATGGGCTGGGGGAGGTGGGATGGCCGGCCGCCGCAGGGCTCTACCTCAGCCCAGCCCCCAGCCCTCCCCTTTGTCAGAGGCTGGGAGAGAGACCCGTGGGAACGCGCGCGCGAGCGCGCACACGCACACACACATGCACACACAGAGTCCCTGGCCAGCCACAGAGCTGACCCCTGCTATTCCCCCCGCCCAACCCTGGGCAGCTGCGTGACGGGCCAAGACGCCGGGGACGGACCTCGGGCAATGCGTAGCACCCTCATGATTCGGATGATGGTGGGGTTGATGGGCAGCGAGGCATTGACCTCGATCTCCTCCAGCGTGATGCCCATGATGGACAGCAGCACGATGGCCAGGTCCAGCTGGTTCCACCTGGAAAGCCCAGGACATGGCTCCTTGAGGGGGGGGTGGTGCGAGGGGCATCGCGGAGGAGGGGACAGTCATGGTAACACAAGTGGCTGCAGAAAAGAGGGTGGAGGTCGGCTGGTCCTGCCTCCCCTTCCTGCAGAGAAGGCATGGCTGGACTGTCACACAGCCTGTTGGTGGCACGGGTGAGGCTAAAACTTTAGTTCAAGGACCCCTGCTCCTCACGCGTACTCATTCATTCATTCATTCATTTTTTTTTTTTTTTTGGCATTCCTATGCTGTTTACTAGGTGCCACGCGCTGTTTTAAGGGCTTTACAGTAAGAACTAATCTTCACAGCTCTGTGACGTGGGCAGTATTCTTATCAACTCTCAGTTTACAGATGAAGAAATTGAGACACAGAGAAGTTAAGTCACTTACCCAAAGTCACCAGCTTCTAAGTGGTAGAGCCAGGATCCGAATCTGGTCCAGGCAGTCTGGCTCCAGGCTCTGTGCTCTTAAGCCCCAGTCTGGGCCACATGGACTTCCAGCTGCCAATGGCCCCCAGGCCCTCTGTCTTGTCAAATTCCTTCCCTTCCCTCCCGTCGCCCAGGCTCTGGATGGCCCCCCCCCCCATTCCCCTTCGATCAGCCCTGGGTGGGTCCTAGAGGGGAGGCTGAACCTCGGGAGTCCAGAAAAGTTTTCAGGGATTTCCCTGGGAGACATGTAGTTTCCCCGCTCCCCCCCCCAACGCCCCACCCCTCTCTGTTACCTGTCCTGGAAGAACCGACGGAAGCCAAAGGCCACGAGTTTGAAGACCGACTCCAACACAAAGATGATGGTGAAGATATAGTTGCAAATCTTCAGGGCCTCGTCCAAAATCTGGCAGGGATGGGGGAGAGGGGTGCGGTCTATGCAGGGTCTCCTGAGGCCCCGGGGTGATGCCTGCCCCTCCCCTTCCATCACACTCCGGGATCTGGGAGGCAGGTGAGTCTAAGGTGTCCTTTCTTTTCCGTCCCTGCCGTGATGGCCGACCACTGGTCCTCATTCACATGCATGGACCAAACTTTGTGCTGAAGGATCTCTCTCCTTGAGGGATGGTGAGGAGACCACGTGAGAACGTGCTGGAAGGCACGCACTTGCTAGCCTGTGCCTTACGAGTTCGACATCCCCATTTTACAGACGGGGAAACTGAGGCCTGGAGGACAGCTGACGGTGGCTGATTTGCGGAGAGGCAGGATCACTGGTGAGTTTAGAGCTGAACGTTCACTAGAATCGACACTCCAGAAGGGCAGGCAGACCCTGGCCTTCGCTGGTCTGTGGTCCCTCAAAGGGTAAAGAAGGAAGCCCATGGCAGGCACTCCATAAATATTTTGTTGGGTAAAGAGATCAGGTCCTCTACTTCCTAGCCGCATGACCTTGGTGGAGTCGGCTAACGTCTCTGAGCCTCAGTGTCCTCATCTGTAAAACCGAAGCGATCCCCACTTCCGAGGGTCACCGCGAGGTATACGAAAAGGTGCCTAGAGCTTGCCTGAGGCTCCCTGGCCCCGGCTGCGGTAGCCTCGCCCTGCCAGTCCCAAGGCCGGAGGCAGGACTCGCTCCTACCTGGGGCTGCTGGTAGTGCTCCATGGCCATGGTGACCACGTTCAGCCCAATGACGCCCGTGATGAAGAGATCCAGGTAATGGCTGGTACACAAGTGGTGGACGAGGAGCCGGAAGCGAGAGTAGTCTGAATAGTAGGGTTTGCACTGGGCCTCTGGTGGGGCGGGGCAGGGGGGAGGGGGGAGAGCAGAGCAGCCGTCGGGCCCCTGCCCACTGCGCCCCCTCCACCCGAGTCCCTCACAGCCGCCAGCCTCTAATGCCAGAGCTGAAACATTCCAGTATCATCCGCATCCCCGCCCTCCACACGCTGCCTTTCTCGGGGGGTCGGGGGAGCTCCCTCGCTGTTCTAGTCTGTTCTACTGGCTACAGTCGGGTGCGGGAGGGGTCAGGACATGCAGAGCTCCCCGCCCGCGTTAGACACCAGGTGAGCCCCCTCCCCAAGGCGGCCTCCCAAATCCGCCAGCCCCTCATCGCGCCCTTGGCTTGGCGTTCCGCAGTAAGGCCAGATCAATAAGATGAAAAACGACCCGTCTTATCAGGCTCGGAGGAAGCTCCGTCCACAGAGAGGCAAAGGCCCTCGCTCTTTCACCCAGCTCAGCCCCCCCTCCGCTCCCCGAGGGGAGCAGAGCAGACTACACAGAGCTGGGATTTGGAGATAACACCGGAGATTGGAAATGGGGCCTCTTCTTGGCCGGCCACGCTGACCCACCCCTAAGGCCTCCAGAGGGGCGGGGGCTGGGCCTCCGGTGTCCTCCCGGGGTGGGGGTGGGGTGCAGAGGGGAGGCCATGGGGCTCTGCTCTTCCCCGGGTAGGAGGGCTCCACCTGAAGGGCTCACCCGGTTTCTAACGAGGCAATGCCCAGCCTGGTCCTGAGTGGCAGGGTAGCGTCAGGCTCCGGGCTGGGCTAGAAGCACTGTCTGAGATCTGTTAGAGCCAAATTTGTCTTGTAATTAGCGAACCACTTAGTTATAAAATCATGGTGCCAGAAGGTTGGCCTGCTAAGCAGGCAGAATGAATCTGGGGGCAGGAGGTTGCAGGGGGCCCCCTCCTCCAGGTGCCGAGGAAAGGCCAGGCCAAGTTGGGGGATAGATGTCATCTGGAGGCGGTTGGCAGATTGGTCTCCCAGGCAGCCGCGGAGAAAGAAGAGGCTCCCCGCGGGGAGGCTTGGGGCAGCCGCAGGTCCCAGACAGCCCTTCCCCCTCAGAAAGTCTAGGGCGGAAGCCAGCCAGCGAGGGCTGCAGCCTCTGAGGCCTGTGCCAGGGGCGGCTGGCTCAGGGGCAGCAGGAAGCTTGAGGTCCAGGCCAGCTCAGGTCGAAGTGTCCTTCCCCATGCAGAGGACTAGTTCACAGAGAGGTAAACTGAGTCAGGGGGGTGGCCTGGGGTGGGCCCCCACCGAAGGCTGAAGGAAGAAGAGCGCCCGAGAGCCGCGCGTTCGGCCCCGCCTGACACCACTCTCCAGCATCGGCCTTGATGTGTGGATAACCAAGAGGCCGAAAGTCCTGAATGTTCTGGCGGGCCGCCACAGAGTGGGTTATGCCATCATTTTGTATTCGGAGATGGCCCGGCCCACCGTGGCTTTGTTGGCTCAGGTGGCCCTCCTGATCCCCAGGACGGGGTGGGGGTGGAGAAGCCTTGGACAAGCGACAACAGGAGGCCACGGGTCATCCACACTGCGATTGTGGAGAGTGGGCCCGGCGAGTCGGGCCTCTTCCTTCCTTCCTTCCTTCAGTACCCACAGGAACCAGAGGGCGCTAAGCGCCCTGCGTTGCCTTACAGCTGGAACACTGTCTCTGCATTAATCTCCATAAATGCCGAGAGCACCCGATCCCATTATGCTAAAATATGAATGGAGAATTAACTAAAATGTTTGAATACAATTAGGTTAGAAAAAGCAGCTCCTTATTAGCCCCATTATTAGCTAAGACAGTGCAGAGGAGAGGTGGGGAGAGTCCCCCTCTCCCCTGTCCCCCTAGCCTGACTATGGAGGCAACCCCAAACTGAAGGGAGCTGCGGTCACTGCCTCTGCCTCCGGGCCTCGCTCTGGCCGCTCTGGCTGTCTGAGTGCAGGTGGGCTGGGCTTAGCCTGGGACCCTCCTCCTCGCAGCCCGGAGGAAAGGCGGGGGCAGGGCTGAGGTCCCGGGCATCCGCTTGTAGTGACAGGTGCCAGGCCCTGGAGGTCTGCCGCTCGTGCCCCAGTCCCAACCCCGGACCAACCAGCAGGTGCCGAGGCTGCCAGAAATCCCCCTTCGGAGCACAGGTCCAATCTGATCAGCACGTCCTTGGTCACACCCTTTCTTTTACAAAGGGAGAGGAGGAGGTCCGGCACAAGTGAGTCGTCCACACGGACCGGGACGGAGCCAGGACCCGAACTCCCAGCCCCATTCCCTCGCCGGCTGCCTGGTGGGGTTTCGACCTCGAAGAGTTTGCCCGAAGGCTCTCGCTGGTAGGCTCTGGATGATACCTCCCCCCACCTGAGCTCAGAGAAGGAGAGACTTCCTAGAGGAGCCCTGGGCGGGTCTCCTGCTCTGAGAACTCCGGCCATAGCCCCTCTCCCTGCCCCCCACCAGTATGAGCTGCCTGAGGCGGAGAAAACGGCAGGGCTGGGCGGTGGGAGGAGGGCACCTCCAGGACCGCCCAGCCCCCAGCCAGGGGCAAGAGCCAGGAGAGGAGCAGGGAGCACGGCTGTGAGTGAGGGCAGCAGGCGCAGGTAGTTAGTAGAGCCCGAGGCACGGCCAGGGGGGAGGGTTTGCAAGGAAGAGTGACAGGGAGTAGGCGGAAGACAGGGGTCCTTCCTGGGGACGCAGGCCCCCTAGAGCAGAGGCCACACCTTCAGCTGCCGTGGCCAGGCCTGATCACTGGGTCCCAGTGGAAGGAGAGGGGGCAAGTGGATGCAGGTGCCGCAGGTGGCCGAGGGAAGTGCAGGCTGAGCGGTCACCCGATCAGCCGGCGGCCCCCAAGTCCCTCCCTCCGCCTGGAAGCCGGGCTGGGCCCAGGTGTCCGGTCAGGCCCATTCCCCTGATAATCAATGATGCTTCCCTTCTGCCTTTTCCTGGGGTCTGGCTGGCCCCCTCCTCTGGGAGCAGCACAGAGCGAGAGCAGTGCTGGCCGGGAGGGGCGGTGCCTGGGGGCTGGATTCGGGCTGCCCCAGACTCGGGGCCTCGCGCAGCTGGCTAGACCCAGCATCACCGTCGCCATCCCCTGACAACTGACTGGAAACGCGGACGTTCAAGTCCGGCCCCGGACTGCTCCGTGAGAATTCCTGGGGCTCAGGACCCTGTGTCTTAGCATGTTCTCCAGGTGATTCTTACACGCACGCCAGTTTGCAAAGCTCTACCAGAGACCACACAGAACACCAGGCTTGGGAAAGAGGGCTATGGGGTGATCTGAGCCCCTATTACGGGGTCTCTGAGTCTTCATTCCCAGCCGGAAAAGCGAGACACACTATGGTTATCGGGGTACAAGCCTGTATGTGCCGACGGGAGCCTGGCGGAATGTGACTGGAACAGGGTTCAAGGTGAAGGGAACAAAGGTATTGGGCATTGAGTGGGTGTGTCGGGAGGAGCTTTGGGCCCAAGAAAGTCTGAGTGTGTCCGTTCTCGGTGGAGAAGCTTCTGTGGGCCAGCCCCATGCTAGGGCAATGTTGGGCAAGATGCGGTAAATGTATGCGTATGGACGCTTTGGTCTACAGACCAGGTGACCCCGTCAGGGAAAAGCTGAAGGGTACTTCCTCCCACCCTCCCTCACCCCTAACACAGCAGGAATTTGCAGGACAGCCTGACACAGAGACATGGGACCCAAGCCATCCAGACACGAACAGGCCGGAGCCTCCTGAGCGCCCAGACGGACGGTCTCTCGGGTGCCAAACCCCACAGCTCGGCACCGCGGGGACCGGAGACATCAACCCTCAGGGATGGCCTCCCTAAACGAGGCTCAGGGGGTCCCCGAGCCCCCACAGATCAGATAGCCCAACACCCAGAGGGCAGCGTCTGCCGGGGTCTGGCTTCTTGGGGGGGGGGGGTCTGGCACGGAAAGGTGGAGAAAGTCACAGCCCGGCGGTTCCCAGCCTGAAGTCTCAAGTCCTCCGCAGCCTGAGAAGGCAGCCACATGGGGGTCCTTAACGTTCTTTTCAATATTTCTAAAGGCTTAAAAGAAATCATACAGAGGCCCGTGTTAAGACCCCATGGACTAATTTAATAGCAGAATGGTCTTTCTTTGCTCTCATTCAGTACGAAACCTTCTGCCACGCAGAAGCTCTGGTCAGCAATTAGCTGCGCCTCTGATTGGTAAAAACAGTGAAACAAAGTCATTACCGAAGTGCCTGGAACTTCAAAGACAGTCTCTTAAAATGTGGGGTCTGCGGGAGGAGATGATGAGGGGTGCCCTTGGGGACAAGCAGGGTGGGAACCACCTGGGGAAGACAGCAGAGGGCGTGACGAGGCCCCGGGGGCCGTCTCGGGTTCTCCGAGCCCCTGACCCTCTGTCGAGGGCCCGGGTTGGGGGAGGCAGGGGCCGGAGGACCAGGGGAGGGCGAGCAGGACCAAAGCCATCCCAGGGGACACGGCTCTCAAAGACAAGGACCCGACTGACTCCCAAATCTTTGGCTCTGTGGGGCGAGAAGCTTGTGGCTAACTCGGGCCTCAGATCCCCGATCCCGCTGTTTGTAGCGATGACGTGGCCACCGCGATTACTCGACTATTAATGAGTCTGTTCAATTATTCACTGTTACATTTTTAAAACAAATCCTTTCCCTCTCTTCTCCTCTCATCCTGCTCTGCTCGGATCAAAGTCTTCCCTTCAGACAAAAGGAGACGGGTGAGATTTGCAGCTCTAATAATCGAACGGTGTGACACGGAGGAGGAGCAGGAGTGGGAACGGGCAGCAGGGGGCTGGGCAGCTGGGCCCTCGGAAGCCTCGTGGGAGAAGGAGGGTCCTCCAAGAGGTGTCGGGGGAAGGGGCGTGCGAGGCCCTATGGGATGACGCAGAGCCCGGCGGCGTCCCCGGAAACCCTCGCTCCCTCACCCCAAATGGAAGCAACGAGCCACGGAGGAGGGGAGCAAAGAGGACATCCCGGCACGCGTGAGGCGGGCCTGGGGGCAGGTAGGGCCCGACTGCCCCCGGGCCTCGCCCTGGAACCCGCAACCCCAGACGCAGTACCTGGCGCCGCGCTGGTTGGGCTGCCGGAGCCAATTACATCGTCCAGCAATAGATCTAAAAGAACGAAACACGACATTGGTCACTGGCCGGACCGGGTGGGCTGCGCAGGGCCCCCTAGAAGCGGCTCGCTCCCCCTTGGCCCCAACCCTCACTCTGCCTATGAGTCTGCGCTGAGCATGGGTGGCTGGTCCTGAGTGTCCAGCCCCAAACTCCGGGCCCAGGGCACTTGAGGAAGAGGGGCCGGCTCATCAGGGTTGCAGGGGCAGAGAGTCGGAGGCACGGTGAGGGGCGGGCGGCCTGTCACCAGAACAGACTTCCGCTCCTACCCGTGCCTCGGCCTCGGTGCCACCTGAGATAGCTACAGACCCCAGAAGGGGAGCCAGCTGGTCAGGCAGGACCACAAGTGCCTCCTGCCAAAAGAGTTCCATGCGCAGATGCCCTGCCGAGTAGGCAGACTGCAAGGAGGGGCGGGGCGGGGCCGATGGAGCAGGGGTGGGAGCGTGGCTGCTAGGGGTGGTGCACCCGCTCAGCTTCAGACATCCACGCGGAGAGCCCAGCGGGGGGGGGGGGGGGGGGGTGGGGGGGCGGGGTTCCTACCCCAGAGCTGAGCAAGGGGCCTGGGGCCTGGGGCCTGGGTGTTGAGGACGTGGGTCGTGGAGAACTGTACCACTCGCCGCTGCCCAGAGACCAGCATCTCCTCGCCTTCCGTCCTGGGCAGCCCCCACCTCCCCGCGCACAGGGAGCTTTGGCTCTGTCCCTCCCCTGCCCAGCCCCCCCCACCTTCCCACACCCCCTCCCCTCGCTCCAGGTGTCCCCCACAGGTAGCAGGAGATAGAGCCGGGGGTGGGGGGGAGAGCGGAGTGGGGGGCACCGCAGCCCCTAACCCATTTGGGAGTACTCACATTTCCACAAACCAAAGTGAAAACTCAGAGCACTGCACACATCTTATCGGCGTAAGGAAGGCGGTGTGTGAAAGGGTGCAGGGAAGGGAACCCCGCAGACCGCACAGAGACAGACACACAAAGGCTTCGAGAAGCCCACACAGAAAGACACTCAGCGAGACGTGGGCAGTGACTGAGAGAGAGAGTCACAGAGATGACTTGAGTACCAGACGGACGGACAGGCACCCTGGAGACAGGGAGACAGGTGCAGACGCACCTGGAGAAACCAAGGGGCTCCTGCGCCCATTACTTCTCTTGAACCCTTCCTGGAATCTGTGTCTTTTCCCCTTAGTCCTGGCCCACCCCTGGCGTAAGGGCGTGAGGAGGTATGGGAAGGGCCCCCCCGCCGCCAGCCCAGGCCGAGAGATGTTGGAGATCACAGAGGGGGCTGGGGGGTCGAAGGCTTAGAGTCGCTGTAACTTCAGACCTTCCCTGAGCCAGGACGGATTTTTTGCACCCGCCCTCCCACCCCCCCAACCCCACCACAGCCTTGGCCAAAAAAAAAAAAAAAAAAAAAAATGACAGCCGGGAAGTCAGGGACTTTTTTGTTGGAGATAGGGAGAGAGTGGGTTTGGGGTTCTCTCACGCCACGTGTCCATTTGTAGTTTCTGCCGAGGCCCTTGCTCAGCGGCTACGGGCACTAGGCAGGCACGGGTTCGAGGTGCCTGCTCCCCAACCCCGGAGCAGGCACGCCTGGCACCTGGGCCAATCCCTGGGTCTCTGGACACCGGCAAGCGGCCAAAGCAGCACGAACCTTATCCCACGAGGCTCCCCTGAGGGACGAGCCGGGAGAGGTCGCGCATCGGGCTTCGACCCGGCCTCTCGTCTGAGGAGTCCGATGCTGAGACCCGGGGAGCCCCGCGGGGGCGGGGGTTGCTCCCCCTCCCCCATGGGGCCGAACTGGTCTGCTTCATGCGTGCTCTCAAGGCTGACATGCTCTTGAGGGGCAGGAGGTGAGGAGGGGGGGGATGGGAGCATCTTGTCCCTGCCCCCAGTCCCAGCCCCTGGTCCCCTGCAGTCACAAGGCCAAGGTCAAGCACGACTCAGAGAGATGTGGAAAAACTACCGACCAGCCATCTGCTTCTCCTTACTCCTTCTCTTTTTCTCCAGTCTCCGCAGACGCTTCTCCTCCCGCCGCCGGGCCTCCTCCTCCTCCTGGTGCTGCCGACACTTGTGGAAATTCTCCACCACCACGCCCACAAACATGTTCAGGACAAAGAAGGCCACAATGAGCAGGAACGAGATGAAGTACAGCAGCATCCAGGGGTTGTGGTTCATGATGGGCTGGGGGCGGATCAGGAAGGACAGGCGGAGGCGTCAGCCCGAGGCTGTGTCACGCAGGACTGTCTCAGGTGCCGCCCCGGAGCCTGGGTTCCTTAAGACACGGTCTGCAAACTTGGTTAGCTACAGGGCCCCCAGCAGGCGCCACGAATGAATGGGAGGGGTGGGGACTGTGGCAAAGCAGAGGGTAGGTGTTCTGTCCCCAGGAGGCAGCTGTATCTTTGTTCCAGGTAACTCCTGCCCCGAGGGAACGCGAGCCCTACGTTCCCAGCTCCTCCGGCTTCTGAGCAGGCCTGACTCTGGATTTTCACATGAAATCCACCAAGTTTTCAATGTTTGCCACTAATTCAAAGGAGCGTAAACGTGTCGCAATCCTACACGACACGCCCGGATACGGCCCTCGGGCTACCAGTCAAAGCCTCTGCTAAAGGGGTGACGCCTCTTTGATGGTATCTTGCCCATCAGCGTTGCCCTCTTTCTGTCCAGTGCCTGCATCCCGTCATGCCTTGCTGAGTGACCCCAGCCCCAAGATGGACCCTGCCCACCTCGGCCCTACCTGTTGGTCCACACCCACGGCATCCAGCCCGTCGTACATAATGTCCACCCAGCCGTCCTTGGAGGCCAGCACGAACAGGGACATCAGGGCCTTGGGGGAGGGGAGGAGGAGAAACCGTCTGAAACCGAGGATGTGTGGCCAAACCACCCCCAAAGCACCTGCTGGGAGCAGCTCGGGGGACCCTAGCCTTTCAGGGGTCGGGCCTGAGTCACACTCTGGGTCCTAGCAGAGGTCTCTGTCCCAGGGCTCCATGGCTGGTGTGAAGCCAGAGAAGCCACGGGAGAAGACCAAGCCCTCCGACCTCAGCCAGGGGGAGCGAGAGACACCACAGCCCTGGAAAATCCAGGAAGCCAAACCAGGCTGGGTCTGGGGAACAAACCAGCAGAGGTGAGTGAGCCATTTCGTTTTCTACATTTCTCCACTGTTGCAAACATGGAGTAAGAAAAGGCATCGCCTGGAGACTCTAAAGGCGCCCGGCACCCCGCCAGGCAAACCCACACATCATCGCCTCGCACCCTTAACTACGACCCTCCGAGGAAATACCATGATGACCCATTGACCAGCTGATGAAGCCGGGGACCTCCCTGGCGAGGCCGCCGCCCCGTGTGCATCACTGCGCATGCGCCCGTGTCCCCTCCAGACTCCACCCCCGCCCCGGAGCACGGAGCTCACCTGGCCGAGGTTGTCAAAGTTGTACTTGTGCCGGACCCACCGGTAACTGGCCTCGGCGCAGTCAGACTTGTTGGTGATGTTCCTGGTGTCCTCGCCCTGGCACACGAAGAACTTCCCTTTGAAGAGCTAGACACAAACAGAGACGAGACAGAGCGAAGCCCTGTCGCAGGTAGCCCTGAACTCGCCAGCCCTTCCTCCCCGCCACGCAAGCCCCAGGGCCTAAGAGCTCAGGGATCACCCCAAGTGAGGACAGCGTGCGCAGCCAAGTCAGGGAGACGCCAACAAGAGCCTGCCTGCGGGCACCTGGGCTCCTGGGAGCGGAGGCCCTAGAGAAGGAGACGGGGTCATCGGGGCAGGTACTGGGGCAGACGGAGGGAGGGGAATGGTTATTTGTTTTCTGCAAAGGGGGAAGCCGGTGGTTTTCCAAGTGGAGTCCGTGGACCAGCAAACATCAGCAGCATCTGGGAACACGCTAGGAATGCAGATTCTCGGCCGCCCCAGACCCCCTGAATCAGATACTCTGGGGGAGGGGCCGAGTTCGATGGTGGGGGCAGGCTTGGTATTACAGACTCCCCTTTACAGATGAGGAAAACCGAGGCTCGGAGAGGGAAATTCCCTCACTAAGGTTGAACGTAGGTGGCAGAAAGGGGGCTTGGACGCAGGTATTTCCGACTGGATAGGTGGCCCTCACTCCGAACGCCCCACGCTACGACTGTGGGTGGGCAAGGGACGGGAGCGTCAGGAGGACCAAGCGGCCAGGCGAGCCGCTCAGGCTGGACCTAAATCCACTGCAAAAGCCCAGATGGTTCCCTCTGCTCACCCAAGTTGGCGGGAAGGGAGGGAAGGGGAAAGGGCACCACACAGCTTTGGCGAACGTACCCCAGCCTGGTCCCTGGGGCTAGAGAATTCTAGGAAACCAGAACAGCCCTCTCCCCAGGGTGACGAGGACACTCCAAGAAGCCAAAGGACAGGAATGGGAGGGGCAGTAGCCACCCAGGAGTTCCCCCCGCCATCCCCGGCGGCCCCAACAGCCAGCTGTCTACCCTGAAGCTGAAACAGCTGGAGCCAGGTGGTTCTGGAAGACTGGGGTGGAGGGGCTCCCCAGCTCCTGGGGCACCTGCTGAACCCTGCGGGCAGCTCCTGGTCCTTTTTCCTCCAAAGCCCCGTTTCCTCCCTGGCCCAGAGGCCAAGTTTCCCCCCCAGCAGCCCTCACTTCCTGCCTCGTCTGGGGTCTGCACCTCCCCCCCCGCCGGCCAGCTCCCCGCCGCTAACCTGGCCCAGCTGTCAGGGCCCTGGATCCCCAGGCCTGGCCTGCGGCCCACTCGGCTCAAGCAGGGAAGGAGGGGAGGGGATCCCGGAGCACACGGCCAGGACGGCGTCTGCGCTCCGGAGGCAACAGCAGTGCGTGGCTACCCTGCAGGCCCACCGCTTCTCCGAGGCCCCCGGCCCCTTCGGGGACCTCCTCTAGGCTCCTAGTTGGCTGCAAAACGCCCAGGAGGCAAAGGGGTCTGAGGCCTAGGGCCTCGAGGGACGTGTCCCCATTATTTCCTTTCTGGAATAAAGACAGCAGCAGCGGCTCGAGCCTCAGCATCCAAGGGCCAAGAGGAAGGCCGCTCCCCGGGTTTCCACCGACACCTGGCCCCCAGGCCCCCACACACCTGCACCCCCAGGATGCCGAAAATGATGAAGAAGGCACAACAGATGACCACGATGTTGCCAATGGGCTTCAGTGAGGACATCAGCGTTTCCACGACCAGCTTCAGCCCCTGAGCCCGGCTAATGACCCTGGGGAGGGAGGGAGGGAGGGGAATGAGAGGGGTTCCCTCAGCTGGTCGCTGTCTTGTCCCTGGCCCTGCTGCTCCCCACGCCCACCCCCACCCCCAGGCTGGGCTCACCGGTCCCCATCCTGGACTCTGGCTTTCCGGGCAGTTCTCCTTTTGCGAGATCCCTGCCAGGGGGACTCCCACCTCGAATCTCTCAAAACGGGAGGCAGACGCCCCCTGCTCGCCCATCTTCCCTTCCACTCCCAGACCTCACAGTATCCCCTGATGGGGCTGGGGAGGGGACTCGACCCAAGGGAGGTGTTACCCAGGGACGCAGTGTGTTGCAGGGACAGGGAGGTCCACTTGCAGGGAGCATGTAGGGTGCAGGCAAGGAGGGGAAGGTGGGAAGGAGGTGGGTTATCACGGCCAGGAAGGCATCACTAGTGGGTCAGTATTGCCCTCACCCATGGAAAGTTCTGGCGGTTGTGGGAGGGTTTCCTGAGAGAGCCGATTCCCCACTAGAGGCGTTACCTGGGGGGTGGCCCCCGAGAGGTGTGTGAAGACCTGGAATGGAACCTGTTACCTCACCTGGGAAGATGGGCATCCCTGACGGTACCACCCAAGGGACAGCTTCCGCTGAAGGCTATGAGGGCCCTACTGTGCCCTGAGCAAGGTCAGGGGCATGGTAGCACCGAGCAGCGTGTCATGTGGGGAGTGACATGGAGGGGGTGTGCCCAAGGTGGGAAACACCTGGGGCCGTAGTTCAAGCCAAGTGATGACACGGTTCCCCGTGGGGGTCCGGGGCAGGAAGCAGGGGCACGTGGAGCTCTCGCTCCGTCGCTCGTCGCTCCGTCGGGGGATTGCTGGAGGCGTCCCCAAGGAGGACGCACGGCCCGGAGGCTCACCTGAGTGGTCGCAGGGTCCGCAGCAGCCTCAGCACCCTCAACATGCCCAGGATCTTGGTGCCGCTGTCGGAGACCATGGACACCAGGATGTCGATGATGGAGATGAGCACCAGCAGCCCGTCGAGAACGTTCCAGCTGCTACGTAGGTACGCCTGCTCCCCGAAGCACCAGCCCAGCGCCACCACCTGGGGACGCCCGCTGCGTCACTGTGGCCGCCGCCTCCCTGCGGTCCCCGGCCCTGCCCTCCAATCCGTGCCCGACGGCTCCAATCCCCACCCCCGCCCCCACCGAGGAACTGGATAGCCCCAAAGCAACACCGACCCCCCCCCCATCACCTTCACGGTCATCTCTGCCAGAAAGACTGCGGTAAAGATGTAATTGGAGAGGGTCAGGAAGATGCGTTCCTGCAAGAGACAGCAGGCAGGTGTCACCTACCAGGGCCTCCCTTCGTGAGCCTGGGCTGCTCTGCGCACAGAAGCCAGGAACTGCCTCTGACGTTGGACTCTGGACAATGACTCCCACCTTCCCCAGCAAGGCGGAAAATCTCCTCTTCCCAGAACCTCCCTCTCTCCCTCTCTCTCCCCCCCCCCCCCGCCTCTCACACACACACACACACACACACACACACCACACACAGCCAGCGCCAGGCCCCCTGACTCTCACCTCTGGACAGTCTCGCCCCTGCCCCGGAACAGCACTGGCTCCCACCCCTCCACCCCCGAATGGCCTGAAAGGGGAAACCTTCCCCCAACAGTGCTGTCATCTAAGCCCCACGTCTCAGGCCCTATCCTGATTCCCTTCTTAAAACTGGGGCAGGGTTCACCTTGATCTCTGACCCCTCCCATCTTACTCTTCCCCCTTCTCCCCACACTTGCTTTCCTGCCGTGTGGCCCAGGAGTGGAGCCGCAGGGCGAGCGAGGGGCTTGCATACAGGCGGCTCATCCCCTGGCACCATGCTTAGGGGCAGGACTCATGTCCCCTGATATCTGTAGGCTAAGTCTATCCCTGGTGGCTGAGAGAGGCCTGGAGAGGCCTGGAGAGGCGGCACGCAGAGCAGGAGTGTCAGGGAAAGCAAGAAACAGAGAAAGGGAGAGAGAGAAGTGGGGAAAGAGAGGAAAGTGGGGGGGCTGAGGGGAAGGTGTGGTGACGATGACAGAGGGCCTTGCCGCGAGATCTTGGGCAGAAGGCAGACCAGGGGCCTGTGGGACCAGCCGCCCTCCCTCCACCCCGCACAAGCCCCAGGGGTGGGGATCCCCTCACCCACCTATTCCCAGGCCCGCCCTGCATTGAAATGGGTCTCTCCCTCCCCACCCTGGCCTGGATGGAGCCTGCCCTAATGAAGAACAGGGCGCCCGGCAGCACTGAACTCTGAATGGCGGCGTGGGAGGCGGTGAAGAGGGGCTGGGGGGGCCGCTCCAAGCAAGTGTGGCAAGATGTCATGAGGGGCCACCGTTGTCTGGGGCGGGGACTATGATGCCCGGCTGGGGAGAGACAACGGCCAGAAGAGGCCAGGCCCCTGGGAGTAGGTCCAGAGACGCAGGCCTCCGGCCCTTCCTCTCCTTTGGAGGAGGAGGACTAACAGGTTCACAGCCAAGCAGAAGGGACCAATGTCCCCACTAACGCCCCTGAAAACTTACTTGTTTGCCATCTGGCAGGGCCCAGAGGAGCAAAGGGTCTCCCCTACTCTGCTCTGCCCATGGGGTCAGCCGGGCAGGACGTCACCCCCCCACCCTCCCCTCCCCGTCAGCACGCAAGACCGAGCCCCTTTGCAGAGATCAGGGGAAGCAGAGCACTCAGCCCAGCCGGGGCCAGTCTTCTGTTCACATCACCCGACACTCGCCGACTCACACCTGGGCTCCCCAAGTCCCCGGCTCACGAGAACGAGCTGTCTGCAAACAGCCAGGATACAAACGGGCTCCCTTTTCCCCCAGGTAAGGAGCAAGGCCCGCTCCCTGAGCCGGGCTGCTGGACCACAGGAGGGAAATGGAGGCGGAGGCAGGAGAAGGATGCGGGAGGCAAGCCGGGGTACCAGTTGCACGGGAGGCCTAAAGGAGGCCTCGTTCCCTGCCTCCGTGTCTCCCTGGGCCCCCTTGCCTGCCTTGCCGGCTCCGTGAGCGCTAACCCGGGAGGGGCCTGGCACCGAGCAGCCCCTCCACAGCCACCGAGTTCAGTCTTCGGCGACTCACAGCGCTGTGGGGGTCGATTTTGGGACGCTCCATGGCGATGGTGATGCAATTGAGGAAGATGATGACGAGGACCACATGGTCGAACATCTTGTGGGTGATGATTCGGTGGCATAAGAGGCGGAACCTGTTCGGAGAGGGGCAAAGGCTGGGCAGGAGGCAGGCCGGGCAGCTGTGAGCAGGGGCCCTCCCAGCCCGAGGCCCCTCGCTCACGTGCCCTCAGGCCAGGGGACTTCTGGTGTCCCCGGGGAGCGGAGGTGGTGTCTCAGGATAGTTCTTCAGGAGGAGAGGTCAGGGCCCCCCTGCTCACCTCGACTGAGGAGAGAAGACGTAGGCGGACCAGGAGTCTCGCTCCCGGCAGCAGGCGGGCAGCCGGGCTCGGATCCACACTCTCATCCGCTCCCCTCTGCTCTGTAGAAGGATCACAGGACTGGTGTGTGGGGCCGGGGCCCCCCAAGTTCCCCGCGCCCTGCCCCTTGTCTGCAGCTCTGTGGTCCTCACTCCCTGTCCAGCCCCTCCCACGGGGCCCAGTCGTCAGCCCTGCTTCTCTTTATTCCTAAGACCCCCAGTCTCCCTCTAAGCCCCCCTCTGCTCCCCTGAGCGTCCCTCGTGCATCTCCTCCCTCCTCCCCTGCCCTCGCCCCTCCCCCCAGGCTCTCTGAGCTTCCCTCTCTGCCTCCAGCCCAGTCCCAGCCCGGCAGGCCCTCCCCGCTTCCCTCCCCTCTGGGCTTGGAAGCTGCATCAATTATCAAACATTGTACCCATCACAGCTGTCTGTTCAAAGACACACCTGGGAGGAGGAGGCGCCGGCCCCTTCTCCTCACGCACTAACCCTGAGGTCTTAGATCCCTGTGCCCCATCCCCAGGGTTAGAGGTGGTGGTGGTGAGGGGGCCGGGGGAGGGGTGACCGGGTAAGGACGGGTGTGAAGTCAAGGCTTGTGATGAGGTCGAGATGAGAGAGGGGGAGATAGGGGAGGGCGTGAGTTTGGAGAGATGAGTGATGGGTATTTCTGAGTCACTGGGGGAGGGCCATGAAAGATTCATACACATCTGCCCGAAACCATTCATATCCACCGAGGACCGCAGCCCCGCGCGTGACGAGGATCTGGGGCTCGGCAGGGCGGGCATAGGGAGAAAAAGGGGCTCTTGGGAGCCCAGCTTCAGGGCCCGCACCCCTTGAGACCCCTTGGGAGTGATGGTAACTCCCTGAATGCTGTAGAACCAGGAGGGGGGCGTCCGACCCAGCGCCAGGTCAGGCATTGCCCCCCCACTGCCCCCCGCGCTCAAGGTCGGGTGTGAGAAGTCGCCGTGCCCACGGGGGCCTCACCAGGTTGCCCTCGTCATCGCCATCGTCCCCATCCAGCGGGGGGTCGTGGGGCCGCTGGGCCCGGGCCAGGCGCCCCGAAGCCGACTTGCCATTGCAGTCCTGGTGCTCGGAGGCCGAGCTGCGGCCGCTGGCCGTGCGGTGCAGTCCGGGCACCTGCAGCGTGTCCGGCAGGTCGAAGGAGCCCTTGGCCTCCCGCTCCAGGGAGCCCGCGTGGCGCCGGTCGCTGCCCGCTGGGCTGGCTCTCTCCTCTTCCGAGCTCTCCTCCTCGTCCTGGCTTTCCCGGCCCTCGCCCGACAGCAGGGAGCGCCGTTCCCCGCTCGGGCTCCTCCGCTTCAGGCTGGGGGCGCGGCCCAGGCTGTTCCGGCTGGAGCGCCTGCTGGTCCAGCTGCTCGCCGCGCTCCAGGGGCTGTGCGGAGAGCTGCGGGCGCTCGGCTGCGGGGGGGCGAGCCAAGGAGAGAGCGGTCTCAACCGGGACCTCAGGGCCCCCGCACCCTCGCACGTGCACCCTGTCTCCCGCGAGCCTCCTCGGCGTCAGGCCAGGTAGAGAGGGGTAAGCGGGAGCCGTGGACCAGAGGCCTGGGTTCAGATGACTTACTCCAACCAGCCACGTGACCTTGGGCAAGTGACTAAACCTCTCTGTGCCTCAGTTCCTCATCTGTAGGAGAGCTATGTATGACCCTAGTGGCGATTCTTCATTTAGGGGACCGGCAGTATAGAGGGACGGTGGGGGCGGGGGCCCTGACATCGACCCCTAGATTAAACCTCCGGTTCCGTCACCGGCCCACTGCCGAGCTTCCCACCGACCGGTGTGACAAGCTGAGACTCAGGTCCCCATCTGTAAAATGGGGATAATAATGACACCTACCTCCCGGGGTTGCTCTGCGAGCAGCGCCTGGAAGGGCGCCTGGCACGGAATCAGTAACTGCACGGGGTTTGCTATTAGGATGAAGCATTAAGGAGGTGCTCACCTATTTTATAGCAGAGGCTCAGAGGTTGAGTTTCCCCCAAGGTCACTCAGTGAAGGAACACAAGAATGGGATTAGAACACTGCTCTTTCTCCCCCTACCCCCACCCCCAACCCCCGCCCCCAAGGCCACGGCTCGTCACCTGCCTGCATTACTAGCCCTCCTGACCTCCCCGGGGGGCTTGGACCACCTATGGCTCAGAGGCTCCCCCCTTGGGCCTGTCTGCCTCCATCCTGTTTTCCCTCCTGACGCCTGCACGTATAACGCCGTAAGGCACCCACGCGCGCCCCATACCGGTGACTTCATCTCGTGGGCCACCCCTGGCTCAGCAGACCCGCTGCTGCTGGTGCGGCGGGAGGCGGGGCCCAGCGCCTCGGCCAGGCCGGTGCTGGAACTCTTGGGCAGCGACATGGGGGTGGCCGCCGTGTGGATGATAAGAGGCGGCAGCAGGTTCCTCCGCAGCTCCGGGTGCTCTCCCAGGGACACCACTGCCCCGGGGGAGAGAGGGAGAGACCCTGAGTCCACTCGAGGCTGGCCCGGGGCCCCGGGACCGCACCCCCAGGATAGATACTCACAGGCCAAGCGCTTCTTCCTGTCCCCGTCGCCGTCCAGACTGGGTGAGAAGAAGTCGGGCTCCGACTCAGACTTGGTGGCATCTCCCTGGGGCGGGGGAGCAGCAGGCCATTAGAGACCGGGCCGGGCAGGGCCGAGCGGGCTGGACCGAGGCCTCCCTGTCTCCACACGCGTACACCACATACAGGCCACGGGAACCAGCAACCATAGCACGAGGCATGCACCACCCGGGCGTGGGGCCCCCAGCTCCCCAGGGCCCCCGACGCCTCTGCCTCCCACCTGCCACACCTCAGAGAAGGCCACGGCTAACCCCACAGCCCACAACGCAACCATCCTGGCTGGGACTGGCTCCAGGAAGGGCTGAGGGGAGAAACAGCCAGGCGGGCGGGCGGCACAGGCCGGAGGGAGCTGGGGACCCGAGTGAAATGGTCACTAGAGCCTAAATTCCTAAGGCCGCTGTGCCCTTTGCTTTCCTTCCATGGCCGCCCTCCCCCGAGCCGCAGACCTGAGGACCCCAGAAGGAGATTGAAAGACCCCAGACAGAGCAGCTCAGCCCAAGGAGGCCACTTCGGACCCTCTGCTTCTTCCCCTCGTCTTCCCCCAAGACCCCGCCCCGTCCCCTGGCCCCATTTTTACCTCTGTCCCTGTCTCTGGGGTACTTTTTTCTTCCTTCTTAGCAGGTCAGTGGGTTCCCCAGTAATTACACACTTCTCCTTAAGAAGTTATTAAGAAATACTTGATTGCTACTTTTGATAAGGACATAAATATTGCGTAATTGGCATCTCGGGGGATCATTTTCATTAACTCAGTTTACATCCCTAACGAGGCCTTTAATTATCGAGTGGGATCTCCAGGGGGGCTGCTCGGGATGCACGGCACTGTGGGGTCCCACGGGAATCTTGGCTTTGGCCCGAATTCCAGTGCCGGTGCAGGAAACAGCGGAGCACAGACTCCACATGGAGGCCAGAGAGGGGGCAAGGCCCCCGAATACCTGCCGGGCCTCCCCGGCGGTCAGGGGGCCAGAGACTTGGAAGTGGATTTAAAATTCTGGGACCTTCTGGCGAGAGGCACCCCCCACCCTCGCATCCTCCAAAGACTTGTCCTGAGCTGAGGCAGCTTGTGGGGGTCTCCAATAGGGACTCGGGGTAAGAGGGAGGGGAGAGAGGTGGGCGAACACAGTCTGCGGCCACGATCCCGAGTGCCTCAGGGACCTCGGTGTAGGCACCCACACGCGGTGTACCGCACACGTGCACACAGAGATTCTAAGTCCCTTCCTTCTCCCGCCCCTCCACCGGTCCAGCGGGGGACGGGAATGGTGCCCCTGGCAGGGTGATGGGGGCAGAGGCAAGGAGGCCCCTCCTCTCCACGTCCTCAGGGGGAAGGGACTTAAAATCGAAGCAAACCTCACGACACCAACGACCACCACAGCTACCACAGTTGCACAGCGGCCGAGCGTGAACACGAGCACAGAGACACGGAGGTGGAGGGGGCGCAGGGCACGGGGTGGGGCGGGGGCATGCCGACTCAGGATCGCGTACCTACCCCCTGGGAGTCGACAGGCAGCTGAATACAGCTTAACTGTCCACTCGCATCTTCCCGTTTGCTGATTTCCTACAGGGAGACGGGGAGGCAGGGGACGGGCGCTGGTCACAGGTGCTCGGGCTTTCAAACAGCAGCCGTCAAAAGAGGACGAAGAAAAGGATGGCGCCGAGCCGACAGGGGTGGGAGGGGGACGAGACACCGGGGGCAGGGGAAGAGGAGAGTGGGGACAGAACGGCCTTCCAGAATTCAGCCACAGGCCCACGGGCCAGAATGAATCTGAAGGGTGAGGGCGGAGGCCATGAAGACGGGGGGTGGTGGGGAAATGGCAGGCAAGTAGATGGAGCCCCCCCCACTAATCCTGATAATGACAGCTACGATGTACCAGGGGCGTGCCGGCCCCCCCAAGACTGCTTTAGTCACACCGACTCGCCTCTCGCAAGGTGGGAAGGAAGTACCACTAGTGCCACCGTAGAGGAGGAGCGAAGACAGCTGCCCCCGAGCACACAGCGAGTCAGAGGTCCACCTGGGCCGTGTGCCTGAGTCTCCAGCTCGCCTTGCACTGGCCCCGCCCTGGCAGCGGGCTTGGGGAATGGGCAGGGCGGCCGGGAAGAAGGAGGGCATGGAGCCCGGAGGCTGGGAGGGGGCTGCGGGCCGGGAGCTGGAGGGGGGCTCCCGCTCCCACACGCTCAGCCTGCGTCCCTCCAAATCAGACCAGGTCCAGCTGCTCCCACTGGGATGGGATGTGACATGTCACGCTGAGATGACAGCTATGATGTTGTTTAATATCAATTAATGGCCTCACACAGGGCCCGCTGCCTGTTCATTTAATTAAGTGTGTGCGTGATAGATACACAGGGATTCAGGGCACTCGCGGCCCCCTGCACGTCGGCGAATCGGCAGCTGAGCCGGCCCCGTCTCCTGTGCCTCCTCCCTCTTACCTCTCGGCAGGGTGGCAAGGCCAGCCTGGGCTACCCTTGAGCCCTCCTGCTAGTGACGACCAACAACTTCCCCTACAGAGGTAGGTGGCCTTTTTTTTGGTAAAAAAAAAAAAGCCAGCCATCACAACACCAAAACCAGCTTCTCCTGCCAGAATGGGGGGCTCCCTCAGAGCCACACGTGCAACCCCCTGAAACTCTGGACAAGAGAGGGCAGATGTTTTTGGAGGTGCCCAGGTCACTGGCGTGGCTTGGCCAGCCACGTGCGGGACCGTGGGCAGCTGGTCCGGTCCCTCCCGCAGGCACTTCCGGGCCCTGCCGCCGCCCACCCCCATGGAGGGGGGATGATCTGGAAAAACCCTTCTCCAACCCACCCCCGACCTGAAGCATCAAGCCCTGAACGGCACCTGTACACTGCAGGCTGAGGCTGTGGCCCCAGGCCCTAGCCGACCCCTCGGGCTGGGGCCGCCACAGGCCCCCAGCAAGGCCAGAGTGACCTGCCTTCCTTCCCAACAGCAGACTTGGCCGCTGCCTAGCAACCAGGCCGGCTCAGCAGCACTCAATTTAACAAGGTGTTTGCTGAAAGGGCCGTGGGGCGGTGGGAAGGGGGCTGTCTGCGCCGGGCACCTCCACGGCGGCCGCTGAGATGGCTGACCGGCCAGTCGAGGGGAGGGGACTAGGCTGGGGGGGGTGTTTTCCGTTTCCCTCCTCGGAGTTCCTTGGGGATTTTTCTGAGGATGTCTTAGCTGTCAGGGGCAGTGGTTTGAAAGAGGCCGCGGGACCCCCACCCCTGCTCGGCAACTCTTCCCACGGGCTGAGAGAGTGGCCGAGAGTCGTGGGTACCCACGGAGGCCCTGGCTCTTAGGGGAACACCGGGGCACCCCTGAACTCTTCAGGCCCCGGGGAACCCCCAATTAAGTGCCTCGTCCCTCAGCACAAGAGGCCCAGCCACGGCCAGAGGCAGGGCCGGCCTCGCCCACCAGCGGCCTTCGCTGCCACCCGGCGGGAGGAAACGCGGCACTGCACAAGTACTGAATTTGCACGGCAGGAGGGAGACGGAGAGAGGGAGAGAGGGCCGGTGTGGGACAGAGGCGCCCGCACCCCACCAGCCCAGCCAGCCCACGGGGGACAGCCCTCCCTCGCAAGGCTGGGAAAGAGTCGGAAAATAGATTTTTGTTTTTCCACCGTGTGCCGAGTATTTATAGACCAGGCCGCAGCGGGAGTTTCCATCCGGGTCACCCGGAGAGAACTGGACCAAGAGCTTCTCTACGCCCAACCTGGGGCATTTCTAGGTTGGGTCGACCTGCCTGCGAAAGACGCCTGGAGGCTGGGCTGGGCCCGGAGCCCGGGGGGGTGGGACAGGGCCGGGGCTGAGGGACAGGAATGGTGCGGCGCGCAGCCCTCCGGGCAGATGCCCGGCCCTGGCACGGCAAGGGCAGGATCGATGCAAATCAATATTAATTGATGACGCTGCCTATGACGAAGGTGACGGAGCCTGGGCTGGAAATAGGACGCTCGTCTCTGCCATGCCTGCAGCTAATTGGGCTCATTTCTCACCCTGGGCAGCTTCGCCCTGCCCGGGCCCTGGTGGCATCTTCATCAGCTCAGCTGGAGCTCGGATGACTTGCCACAAGCTTCCCCCACCCCTCGGCTCAGATGGGTCCCCTCCGGATGTCCCCGAGAGCACCTGGACCTGGGATCCGTGTGCCGACACTTCCCCAGCTCCCTGGGGAAGGATCTGGCCGACCTTGATACGGAAGCCCACCCAGGGAATCCCCCACAACCACCCTGTCTCCCCCGTGCCGAGGGGCTGCCCCAGACCTGGAGCCCTTCCCCCCCAAGTCCCCCAGCCTAGCCCGATGGGCGCTTTCTGCGAGACCTCCCTGGCCACCGTGGCTCAAGCCAGGCAGCCGACTCCTCCTGGCACTGGACTGCTGTGGGCGGGGGGTTACCTCCGCCTGGAAGCCCTCCACCAGAATGGCGACGAGCAGATTAAAGAGCACGTAGTTGCCGAAGGTCATGAGGGCGATGAAATAGAGAGCAGCCCAGGATGACGTGGAGGCCATGCCGTTGTAGAGCACCTTGTTCCAGTCCTCCTGGGTCAGGATCTGTGGGCAGAGGCTGGGGGTCAGGGTCTTGACCAGGGGCGCCCCCCCCACCCCCACCCCCTGCCCGGGGACCCCCGGCACCTGAAAGACGGTGACGATGGCCCAGAGCAGGGAGTCAAAATTCTTCCGGTCCGGCAGCGTGTCCCCATCCCGCTCCGAGGCGAACTTGCAGCCGAAGAGATGCATGCCCAGGATGCTGAGACACGGGAGCCGCGAGACGGGGGTCAGGGGCGGGAGCACCCCCGGCCCCTCGGGCCCTCCTCCCGGCCGGCGCGGAGGCCGCCCCTGCCCTCACCTGAAGATGAAGATGAAGAGCATGAGCAGCATGCAGAAGGTGGCCACGTTGTCCATGGTCTTCATGAGCACCACCAGTTGCCGCTGCAGCGCCGGCAGGAAGCGCACCAGCTTCAGCACCCGCATCAGGCGGAAGGTCCGCAGCACCGACAGGCCGCCCCCCTGCTGGCCCACGATCTCCCACACGCTGCAAGGAGGCGGGGAGGAGCCTGAGCCCCTGCGTGCTCGCCCTCCCACTCCCCACTCCCCATTGGAGCGGGCTGACGGGGAGGGGGGCGACGGGGGGGGGGGGGGGAGGAGGCAGGGAGGAAGCCGGCAGGGCACCGGGGTGTGGGGCTTAGACAGGAGCCTCCCGACGCCTCCAGCCCTCTCCACGCCCTCCCCTCCGGGTCGGAGATCACATCCCTGCTGCGGAGAGCCCTCTCCCAAACTCTGGGCCAGGCGATGGTGTCAAGTTATGGAATATTCGCTTTGTTCCCTTCTAATGAAATCTAAAGCCAATTCCGAAAAGCAATAAAGCCATTCTACTGGCCCCAGGCCTAAGGGGGGACGGAGCACTTTCCCAGGGTCTGGGAAACCCTCGAGCCAGCTGCGGGTGTCTGAGACGGCTTCCAAGCACTTTGCCGGCAGGGACGGTTGGCTGGGCCTCGCGGCCCCTTCGGCTTCCTCGGCAAAGCCAACATCCCCGGTCCCCACTCAACCCCAGGGCCTGGGTTGGGGTCAAGGGCAAGAAATAGAAGTGGGGAGAGGAGACCGCACAGGGGTCTGGCCCAAGGAGAGGTGAGGCCAAGTTCAGGTAGGGAGAGGATGGAGGGGGTCGCCCTCCAGCGGGGTAGCGGTGGGGCCTGCGGGTCAGCAGGGCGGGACTCCAGGCCCCTCCAGCCTGGAGGAACAGGCGGCGTGGCGTGGCGTCCCGTCCGAGCCCCGCCATGGGCGTTCCCCAGGCGACAGGCAGAGGAGGGGCCGGCGTACCTGATGACGACGATGACGCCATCGAAGATGTTGTAGGGGTTCTTGATGTAGCCGAAGGGGCCGTACACGAGCAGCTTCAGCAGCATCTCCAGGGCAAAGAGGCTGGTGAAGACGATGTTGCTGATCTCCAGGGCGTTGGTGAGCTCCTCGGGCTGGAGGGCAGGGCGGGTATGAGGCCGCCGAGCCTCATCCCGGAGCCCCTGGTCCCTGCCCTCCCAGGCAGAGGGCTTCCGGGAGAGGAGCGGCAGAAACAGCAGGGTGGGGGCGGTGGGGGGCCCGGACTCTCGGGCCCCTGAGGACGACTCTCCCCAAAACGGCTCACGAGGAAACGCACTCAGAGGCAGCCGCCACACCAAATCTCAGCCCTGGGTCTCAGATCCTGGGGCCGCAGGCTCGCGGGAAGCCTGTCCCGCCCGCCCCCCACTCCCCCCCCGACCTGCGAGGAGGTCCGAGACCCTTCTTGTCCCATGCTGCCATGTCAGCCCAGCAAGCCGTGGCCGGCGGCGCAGTGACGCTGCCCGATGCCGCAGGGCGATCGCCAAGGCCTCACACGCACGCCCAGACACAGGGCCACACTCGAAGTCACACGTGCTCTGCAATTACTCTGTGGATTTGGCAGCCTTCTCCCGGACAACTGTTGGCTACGTTGCTTTCCTTCAGACACATGCACACACAGCACGCCCCCGTGCACCGCACGCACAAGCGCACGAGCAGGCACGCACGCGTACACACACACACACATGCACATGAAAATGTGCTGAGGGGCAGAAGGGGGGCTACCAAGCAGGTGGTCACGGACGAGGAGGTCCTGGAGCTGCTGCCTGAGACTGTGATGCCTGGGCTAATTCCCAGCCTATCCCGTGTCCGCTCACCGTGTGACCTTCAGCAAGATCCTCAACCTCTCTGGCCAAGTGTAAAACATCGGTGGCTATCGCTTTTATGCTTCTGGCCAGGGTCTGGGATGGGGACCGAGGACCCATCCTAGAGAGGTCACCAGAAATTATGCAAAACGTTGGCTATTCCCGCTCACTGGTCGCCTCCCTCCCTTCCTCCTGTCAAAATTAAGTGTCTACTGTATGCCTAGCAATACGTCAGGTATGAAAGGAGCCGCAAAAACATGCCGACCATTCGCCTTGCCTCCTGGGAGCCCAGAGTCTCACTGGAAACAGGTCGTACACAAAACAGCTGAGTAACCACAAGAGGTCTTAGACACTTAGATGCCAAAATAAATTATCCAGACGGTAAATCCAAGAGTCCAGGGGAGAGTCGGTGAGGGAGGAACTAAGGCTGGGAAAGCCTTCGGAAGCAGCACTTGCAATGAACCCCGAAGGGTAAGTGGGGGTCTCTCCGAGGACAGGGGCGCGGAAGGCACCACAGGGCGGAGCACGAGGAATGAACCATGTCTGGGGAGAAAGAGAGGGGCAGGGCTGAGCTGAAGGCTGGAGATGCAGGGCGAGGGATGGTTGACTCGGTGGACCCCGATGCCTACCTAATGGGGTGTCTCGGTCACCCAAAAGCCTCAGTTTCAAAACAGCTCAAGAAGTTTGAGTGAAAATAAACAACCAGATGAAGCCCTCAGTCCGTCAGACATCTCCCCCTGTTTACCCAGCTGCCTCTTCTGGCTGGCTGCCCAGGTAGGTCACCCAAGCATGGAAACGGGCCTGGGCACCCACCAAATGTATCCTAACGGCCTGACTTTGTGCGGCCAGCCTGGGTAGGAGGTGGGGAGACTGGCAGGCGAGGGGTGTTTGGGGGTCTATAGCGACTCAGAAAGAGAGAAGCTCTCATCCTGTGCATGGATTTTTTCCCAAGATGGGCCTGGGGGCCAAGGCCAAGGTCAGCAGGCAGGGCCAAGAGCCAGCTGTCCAGAGAGTGGATGGCGGTCATAGGGGCCGGTGTGGCAAGGAGCCCACGGGTCCAACAGATCTTGAGCAAGTCCTTGCTCCCCAGGCGGCAGATGGGGGCAGGAGGGGGCACTGCTGCCTGACCTAGAGAGTGGGGTCACCGAGAGACGAGACCTTGGGTCCCTCCGGCATTAGCATAGTGTAGGTGGTAGGGAAGGGGTCATCCTCGGGCCGGGTCAAGGTCAGGGCTCACATCCCTCCTGATGAAGTGGATCCCCTCGGGGCACTCCCAAGTCCAGTCTGCCTGGGACCAGGCCCAGTGAGCCTGCCTCCCTGTCACCCTGCCACCTGCCCGGCTGTCCAGCCTTGGATTGCAGGAAGGTGATGAGCACAGATGCCGCGCCTCGTGGGTTCCCAGGCTCACCTCGTGCTATCCGCATAACGGCCCTGGCACCCTGGCTTTAGAGATGAGCAAAGAGACGGTGAATGACTAGTTCAAAGTCGCAGGGCAGGGAGGACCAGGGAGCGGGACCCAATCCCAGCTCATTCTGACTCTGATAACACGAGGCAGCGGTCAGGATCCAAACCCACGCCGGGTGACGGCGAGGGGCCCGTGAACCCAGACACGCTGAGTTCGTAACGCGCCGTCCAAAGTCTATGAAGCCATATTTCACGCGAACTTAACGTACGAACAAAGAACACGCTGATTTCAAAGCGCAGCTGAGGTACACTTACAATGGGTGAATTTTATGGCATATAAATGATGCCTCCAAAAAAGCTGCCCAAAATAAAAATTGATAAAATTAAAAAAAAAAAAAAAAGGAGCTGAAAGCACAGTAGCTTTTGGTCTCTCGCATTGACTCCATTAGCGAATCTTAAAAGTACGACCAGCACTGGGCAGGTGGAGGGGGGTATGCCCAGCATTCCCTGATGTCATTCGAGGCCGGGCGCCACAGTCTGTACCCGACAGCTCATGGCTCGTGGACACTGGCACGCCGACCGAGAGCCTGATCGGAAAGATAACAGGGCTCCCCCGAAGTCCTGGTTGAGGGGGGTGGCAGCAAAGGCTGGAGCCCCCACCTCGCGCCTCCAGGCAGCTCTGGGACTGGAAGAGCAGGTGAAAAGGAGAAGCGGGCGCTGGCCCTCGGCCTGCTCTCTCTCTCCTGCGCACTCTCGCTCCACACACCTGCGGGCAATGCCTATTTCCTCCCAGGGCCCCGGTATCCCGCCGTGATCCATGGGAAAAGGCACTCCTCCCCAGACAGGTCGGCCCAAGTTACTAAATTGGAGGCTGGGAACGTTCTGCAAACACAGGCAGGACGCAGGACAAGGATACAGAGACACAATCATAGCAACATGGTGGCCCCAGGGACCGGAGCCGTGATCACAGCCGCTGCAGCTGCAAAGGGGCAGGGAGGGAGCCAACCCCTGCTAGTGCCCTCCCCAGGGCGACACGCTGGCTAACGCTTCCCCCGCAGGATTTCATTTCCTCCCTGCCTCCCAGATAGCCAGGGAAACTGAGGCTCCAAAAGGTGTGGTGACTCGACGGAGGTCGCACCGCTGGCTTAGGAAGGTGCAGAGCGAGGGCCGTCGGTACTTTCCTCTGCGTCATCCCTCGCTCCCACACGCCCCCAGAGAGAACCCATCGGGTGGGCACCAGCCCCCGTCCCCGACTCTCTCCTGCTGCCAGGAAGTCTCTTCTCAGGTCTAGCCCGTATCCTCCCTTCTGTTCAAGACGTCGAGGCCCAGTGGGGGCTTCAGTGAGCTGAGGCCAGGCAGCCCGAGCTTCTCCCACTCAGGAGCCCCAGGCTCTTCTTTGGGAAGATGCTAACTGTAAATGCCCCATCTCCTAACACTTCCCCTCCCCTCAGCCTGTCCCCTTGGAGCAAGCGTAGCCCTCCCATAAGCCACAGCACCTCCATCAACCAACCCTTAACGGGCCCACTGTGTGCAGAACACTGGTGATCAAAGCATGGGGTTGAACCAGAGTGCGGGAGGCCGGCCAGCTCTGTGGCCTTGGGCAGGCCTCTTACCCTCTCTGATCCCCAGTGGCCTCCTCTGTTAAACAGGGTAGCATCGCCTCACGGCAGGGGTGCTCTGCAGAACACAGGCGCTAAAGACCGTGAAAACAGCCAGCCCAGAGCCACGCTCAGGCGGCCCCGTGGGCACCGACAGCGGACGCGGGCCTCACGCACGGCAGGACGGAATGTCTGCAAGGCAGCACGAGGCACCACGCTGGGGGCACGCACCAGGAGCACCCCAGGAGCTCAAACCCGGTTGAGGCGGGTGAGTCAGCGAGGAGGAGGGGGCGGAAGGAGAACCCCGTGGAGAGCACCCCACAGCATGAGTAAAGGTACAGAGAAGGGAATGCATGGAGACCAAGAATTAAGAGGTTTCCCCGGGCCAGAGGGTGGGAGGGGTCCGTGGGGGCCATGGCTGCAAGATCGGCGGGGGCCAGGCAGGATGGCCTGGACTCTGCTCCAGCACCGGGGCTGGACTCGCCTCTGCCCGCGATGCTGCCCCTGGGGCTTCTGGGGGGAGGGAAGAGCCGCGAAGAGCGGCGTATTAAGAAGATTAATCTGGCCGCAGTGGTGGCAGCATGCTGACGGCTTGGAGAGACGGAGAGACCAGAGACCAATTAGGGGGATACTGCAGCGGCCCAGGCAGGAGGGCCGAGGAGCCAGCCCGCACACGGGGAAGGCGAGAGGGGTGACCGAGCCGGGTGACAGCCCGGCAGAGGCTTGTACGAGTCACCCCAGCCCTGCCCAAGCGCCACCCCCATCTCCTCTGCTCCCAACGGCGCCCCTGATCCTGAAATCTCTGCTCCCCGATTCTGACTCCTTGGTTCACTTCACCTCTGCTTTTGACAGTCCTGCCCGCTGCACCCGCCACACCCAGGATGGGGGGGTCCAGGCGGGCCACAGCGATGGGGTAAGGGCCACTGGGCCCTCTTCCCTCCTCCTCCTCCTCCAAGGAGGGGTGTGGGAAGCCAGGAGCCACCTGGGGGGCAGGTGGTTTCCAGGAAAGCCCACAGGCTTCACAATATAGACAACCACCTCGCTCGGCTCAGACCTCTGGGAGCAATCCAGCTTGGAACTTGGCCTCTCTGGGCAAATCCCCTTGCAGTCCCTCGTGCCCACTGGGCCCACTGCTGGGTGTCACCGTGCCCCAGGGCCCCCTAACCAGGGGTGGCTTCAGCCCCTCCCCACAACCTCCCGCCAGCACCTCGAAGCCACCTCAAGTAAACACACAAGCAAAGCAGGCACAGGGCACCCACGGCTTGCTCCCAGCTCAGAAACAGCCGACCCGAAGCCCCTGAGAAGATTCTGGAGCTGGGGCCGGGCCCCTCACCTGCCAGAGCAACCTCTCAGCCGGGAGCCCGTGGCGGACCATTTGAAGTCTGCCTTCCTGCCGCAGACAGCAGAGCGCTCCCGCCGGGCCGGCCCCAGCCCAGGTAAGGCCTCCGCCCCCCTCCGCTTCTGCTGCGGCCTTCGGTCGAATTGTCGAGCACTGCTGTCACGAGCCCGTGCTGACTGGACAGGCCAATGCCAGCTGGGGGCCTCACGGCAGCTCCGCCCCTTTCCTCACCCTCCGCAGCTGCTGGGGCTCCGTCTCTCCCCACCTAGAGCCGCCCCAGACCTTCGCCCTCTCCTCGCCCCGCCCCTGTCCCCACTCCCAGCCTGGCCTCTGCTCCCCGGGGGGGGGGGGGGGGCTCTGCTCCCCGCAAACGGCTCTGTGACCTGCGGCCTCCTCCTCTCTCCTCCCCTCCTCCTCCTGCACCTCCCTCTCCCTCCACACACACCCCACATCCCTGGGCCCCGTTCTCACCCATCACTTATCCCCCCCTCCCTCACCCCCCCCAGTCTCCTTTCCTGGTCTCAGAGCAGAAACCCCCACGTGAGCACAGGCCCCAGGACCCCAGCTCGGTCTAGACTCTCTTCCAAGTCCCTCTCTTAGTGGACACCAGGACAGCACCAGAGCCTGCTGTCGGCCCTGCCTCCCAGTGCCCGTGCCCTCTCCCGCCCTCCTAGGGCTCCTCTCCCCCTCTCTCCCCTCAGAGTTCAGTCAGAGCCCACTCCCTCCTCTTGCCCACCCCCCGCACCCCGACTCCCACCCCCCTGCCCCGCCCAGCTGTCACTGGTGTGCGGACGACACTAAACAATCCCCCTCCAAGCCCTTGGCTCCTCACCCAGAGAGCCAACCTGCCTGATAGCGCTCCCGGGATGGCCGGCGTCCAGCACAAATGCGGCGCTCCAAAACAAACCCGCCCGCCCCCTCCCCCGAACCTGCCCCTTCCCGGAAGGCCGGCTCCGTCACCCTCCAGAATTCTGTCTTGGCCCCTGGGAGTTATCTAAGATTCCTGTGGGCCCTCATCCCTCCAGCACCAGGTGCCGGCCCCCACCCCCTTGTCCTTTCCACCGCCACCATACTCAGGGCCCCCCCCCCACTGCCTCTGGTCCAAAGGACAGAAATAGCCTCTGGGCCCCTCCCTCGACCCAGCCCGCGCCCACTGGAATCTCAGGCTTCCTTCCACACCACTGGGCTCACATCGCTCCTGCTCAGACACCTCGGGTAGGGGTAGGGGTGGGGGGGGCGACCCGACTGTCCTCCGAGCATCCCTTGCCGCCCTGTGCTCTTCCAGGCTGGGCTGCCGGAATTCCCCTTAATCCTTCCATCGAGACGAGACCTCTCTGCGCCAATCCCTCCTGGCTTTCAAGGACCTGTCTCAAAAGCCACCTCTTTCGTGAAGCCCTTCCAAACCCCCCGCCTGGGTGCGAGCGTCTCTCTGTCCTCAGCGGCCTCCCTTACGACATTGGGCGTAATCGTCCACGAAGCAGAACTTTCCGGTTAAGAACCTCAATTTCTCCGGTGCTTCTGGCTCTGTCCCCCACCCCTTGCCATTCTGTCATTCTGTTCTGGCGCGCTGTGCACGGGAGGAGGTGTTCGCTGAACCGCAGGAGCCTATGGGACCCGAGGATGCCTGAAGGCATGTGAACACCCCGCTAGGCAGCCATCTCCAAAATGGCACCCATTCCCTGCCCCCTCCCTTCCCCCCAAACTCCCCCCACGATCTGGAGAGACTTAGGAAATCTGGGGCCAAGGCTGCTCTAAAAGGATCATCCCCCCAAATCCTGCTTGGCTGCAGCCTCAGCTCCTAAGCCAGGCTCCTCTGTCTGGAGGCCAAGAACTCCTGGAAGGCCCGAGGGACAGGCTTGGGGTGGGAGGTGTCCATAAACCCTTGTCCTCGAAGGCCATGCGTGGGGTGTCCCTGCAGGTGTGTACTCTCCAGGGAGAGAGTCCCCGGTTTTCGGCAGCATCCCAAAGGAGCTGTGAATGCCTTCAAAGTTAAGCCCAGCCACATCTGGGTTCTCCCCCACCCCCCTCCGCCCCCAGCTTCCCTCGTCTTCAACAGCTGACCTCACTCACTTATAAATAGAAACCCTCCCTGGATGTGTATCTAGAGTGACAGGATGGGTCCGGAGTCTGAGCGACGAGCAGAACCGTCACCTGCCCTGTCCTCTGCTGGCCTGAACGGCAGCCTTCTCCGGACCCTGCCTCTCTCTCACCCGCCGCCCGGAGACCCACTGGGCCACGTGCCCCTCGTCCACCTCTCTCTGTTGTCCCTCTTCTAGAATACGAGGTTAGCCTCTGCCCTCAGCGCCCCAGAGCCAGGAAGGGGGTGATTAGGACGCTCCTATGTCCCCAAGATCCTCGCCTGGCCCCGCACCCCACCCTCCTCCTGGAGCGGCTTGGCCCCAGTGCCGACCCGGGCAGAGACGGACTCTCTCCCGAGCCCCGGCAGCCTGCTGGGTATGCACCAGGATGGCCCACGGGGGCCGCGCACGCAACGTCCTGCAGCCCCGATCTGCTCTAGGCCCAGCGCCCCCACCCTAAGCAGAAATCTGGGTCTCGTCCTTGCTGCTTCCTGCCTCCAAATCTCCAATTGGTGTCGAGTCCCGTGGATTCAGCCACCTGCCAGCTGTCCCCGGCCCTCTTCCCTCCACTTCCAGGGACAGAGATGTATGAACTGTCTGGACCCCTGCAGTAGCCTGCCTCCTGTCTCCCCTCCTTGGCTCCAGAGAACGCTTGATAGAGCACAAACCTGCTCGTATCATTGACTCGCTTAACATTTGGGGGGAACCTATCACCTTCAGGAAAAAAATTCCTTCCTATGCCTCTCAGGACCTAGCCCTGTATTTTTTCCAAACTGGTCACTTGTCACTTGTCCCTCCCAGCCCCCACCCTATGCCCCACTCATCCTGAACTCCTCACAAATCTCTCTGTTTCGGTGTCCAGCGGTTGGTGCCTCTGACCCCTCCTCCATCTCGTGCTGGCTATACCTGGCTCTTCCTTCAGAGCCTGCTCCCAGAACACATCCTGAATCCCTTCCCTGCTCTGGATCCCAGACTTCTCCACACATCCTCTCTGAGCACCTACTGCATCAAGGAAATGTGACTGTTCACTTCCTGATGACCTCTCTGAGAGGAAGAATGTGGTGTCCTAGGCCCAGGGTTTGTACGTCTCTTCCCGAGCCCACAGTCAATGACACCACGTTGCTAGCTTGACGTCGGTCATGATGACAGCATTTACACCACGGTAATTGGTGAATGCTATAAACACCACAAATCAAGATGTTTTTACCCAACTCTGGTGTGCAGGAAATGTGTGTGGGAGGAGGGAGGGATGGATGGATGGAAGGATGATTGGAAGCATGGATGAGTGGACGGATGGACAGACGGACGGACAGTTGGATGGATGGATGGACGGACGGTTGGATGGATGGATGGACGGACAGATGGATGGATGGATGGATTGTTGGATGGATGGATGGATGGTTGGATGGATGGATGGATGGACTGTTGGATGGATGGATGGATGGTTGGTTGGATGGATGGATGGACTGTTGGATGGATGGATAGATGGATGGATGGATAGATGGATGGGGATGGATGGATGGATGGATGGATGGATGGTTGATTGGATGGATGGATGGATGGATGGATCGATGGATGGATGGTTGATTGGATGGATGGACGGATGGATGGATGGAAGGAAGGAGAAGGGGGGATGGATAATTCACAATAGGTTCCTTGCTCCATGTTCTGCTGTCTCATGGATGGGGCACATGCATGCTTGCCCTCCCTTAAGTCACACTTCCATCCTCAAGTCACATTCTTGCTCCCTCCTCAGCGTCCTGTGTCCTTGTCCTCTTCACTAGTCCCTCTGGGAGAAATAGTCCTGCACATCTCACCAGCCAGTGGGTTAAGGGGTGGAGAAAGGAGGAGGCCATGGACAGCGTGGGGCCTACCTCAGGGTAGGGTACTGTATGACAAAACGGGGGCTTCCTCTGTTGGTAGAGAGGGGCAGGAGTGTGTCACCATCACTGGCAGGAACACTGAGTGAGGGGTAAGGTAGGGGAGAGTGGGAGAGGAGAGGCCTGGGGAGGGCAGCAGCAAGGGGCGGGGAAAGAGGGCTGGGCCCCTCGCTGGGGATCCCCAATACCAGGACCCATGGACTCGGTCGCCCCGTTCAGGGTGCTGCAGGGAGACCACGAGCCTCTGGCTCCTCTCCTCTGCCGGCAGGTGCTGTCACTCTCCCTCAACTCTCTTCCTCACCTGGTCCCCCTCTCCCTCTCTGGGAGGCTCCATCTGAGCCTGTGTCCCCAGCCCTGCCCTGCATGTTCTCGTCTGCATCCGGGTCTCATCCTCTGTCTTCAGCCCCCTCTCCGTATCTCTGTCTCTGTCACCCCAACGTCTCTGTGCCTCCATCTGTCTGGGTCTCGTCCCCGAGGGCCCGCCTCCCCCTCCGTATCTCCGTCTCTCTTGTCCCCGCGTCTCCCGTCTTCGTGCCTGCCTCTCTCCCCGCAGGTCTTCGTCTCGCCCTCTGGGACCCCTTCTCCCAGTCTCCGGCTCCCTCTGTGTCTCTGTCTCTCTGCCCCCGCATCTCCTCACCTCCCTCCCTGCCCCCCTCCGCCTGCTCGGGCTCCGAGGCGCAGATGGCGGGACGTTCACGCCGCAGTGCCTGCGAGCACAGGGCCATGGCTGCTTCTGGGACTTCTTCCCCGCACCCCTCCGCCCCCCGGTCCCTGAGGCCGCGGGCACCAGTCAGTCATCTGCCCGGCCTGCTGGAGACTTCCACTCACCCCTGCAGGGCCCTCCGCAACCAGGTTCTGGGACAAACTCCTCCCGGGAGCAGACACTGTGCCACCTCCGCGTGGGGACCCCCTGCTGCTGAGGGCTTGGTGGGGGGTGCCCCCTGCTTTCCTCAGGGACTTGGGCAAGGAGATGCTGCAGGCGCCCCTGACGGATCCCTTTTGTTTCCTCCCCAAGGGAGAGTCCTTCTTGACGTCTAACTGAAAGCCTTCTTGCTGCCGCTTCACGGGCCCCCGGTCTCTGTGACTCAGCTTCTCCCCAGCACGGTCAAAGCCTCCGCCGGCAGCACCCGCCGGGACGCGCCGCGGGATGCGGCACACCCCCCCACCCCCACCCCAGGGAGAGGGGCGCCTGACCGAGGCCGGAACTGGGGTGAGGGAGAGGAGGCTGAGGTTCCGGCTCGCGGAGCCAGGGTGACGGGAGGTCAGGGGCTGTCCTCGCCAGCCTGGCAGAGTGGAGCACCTCTCCCCAGGAGGCTGGCTGAGCGGGCCTGTGCACACACACCCACGCCCCGTGCTCCCAGACACAACACGCCCAGCACAGCGCCATGCTCCCCACCTGCTGCCGCCGCAGCTGGTGTCCTGCCCCCTCCTCGCACCTCACCTCCAAAAGGAGGGAATCCGGCATAGCCGCCTGGGGGGAGGGGGAGCACTGAGGCGGGAAGAAGGGGTGCCAACCCGGTGACGGAGGGGAGGCTGGGGCCGGGGCGCGCCTGGCCAGGTTATGAGAGGCGCCGAGGTCAGTGGGGTGGGGGCGGGGGCTCTGATCCCCCCGAAAAGCAAACAGCTCGTATCGGCTCCAGCCCTGGCCTAGCCCTGTGCTCCCCAGCCTTGACCCAGACCCTCCCTCCCCCTCCCCCCTGAGCACCACCTGGCTCTCCCCCACCCCCCCCCCCACACATCCCCTCAGTTCCGTATCAGGAAAGGTCAGGTTCCGGCAGCCCAGTCCCCTGTCTGAGCCTCAGGGAGGCAGGGACACCCCGGAAAAGAGCTCGGAAGCACCCAGAGGAGCACCTGCCTCCTGCCTCCCTCCTTTCCTGAGAGTCAGCCAAGGGAGCGACCTGGAAGACCAAACTGGGGCCAAAGGCCGCCTTCTGGAAAGAACTCTATCAGGAGACCCAGCCCCAGTCGGTGTGGGGCGTCGGGGGCCGGGTGGGGTCCCCCAGGCCACCCTTCGAACACTTGCACAGCCCCGGGAGTGAGAACGGCCACCTCCCGTCTGGCCCAGATCGCACCGCTCGCAGCCACCGGCCCCACACAACGAGCCTGCTCCCTCTTCTGCATGACGGCCCTTCAAATATTTGAAGACAGCTCGCCTGTCCCCGCCGAGCCTCCTCTTCTCCTGACTAAACATCCCGGTTCTTAGAACGATTCCTCAAACGCGACGGTTTCAAGTCTCTTCAACATGCGGGGCGTCCTCATCCACCCAGCCGCCCCACTCACAGCAAGGCTTCCGGAACGGAGGCCGGGACAGATGGCGTCCCTCCCTACCGGACGGGCCTCGGCTCCACCGAGGCGTAGCCACCAACCCTCTCCTCCTCGCCCCTCCCTGCTTCCAGTCAGTCACACCCCCAGTTGCTGAGTCAGGGGAGTGCGGGGGGGCCCAGCACTGGGCTGGGGGGTCCCCCAACACCTTCACTCCTCTCTGTGTCTTCTCCAAAGACCCCCAAGTCTTCCCATGACTTGTCCCTCCAGAGAGGCCTTACCCGCACCTGAGGCTCGCCACCTCCTCTGGGAAGCCTTCCCAGGTAGAACACGCTCAGCTCAGACCCTGCCCCTGCCCCAGGCAACCTCCAAACACACAGACTGTGTGGCATTCACCGGTTTTCACCCTCCAAAGTCCCCGCACATTGGGGTGTCTCCCTCCCGTCCTCCTCCCTGCCATCGGGCTAGCAGCGTGGAGACGAAACTGGACGTCGGGGTGGCAGGGGAGGAAGGCAGAGGGTCTCCAGGCCCAGGGACCGTGCCCTTGCCCATGCCCCTACCTGTTCATGGTACTCGATGCCCATGCTGAGGGTGTTGACCAGGATAGCAATCATGATTCCCCGACCAAAGTACTTGCTGTCCACGATCTTCCGGAAAGTGTCACAGATCAGCCTCCAGAAGGCCAGCACGGAGTTGGGCTCCGCGTCCGGCCCCAGGCTCTGTCGGTGGCGGCCTCGAGGGTCCCGGGGATCACCGTGCTGGGCGTCTTGCGTGAGCTCGTACACCGCCTCGCTGTCTGAGTCCGGCACCTCGTGGCCGGCGAGCTCCGCCTGCCCCGTCCCTGCCCGGGCACAGTAGGGGCAGCTGTCTGGGCCACAGGCTCCACTGTCCGCCTTCAAGCAGGGGCTGGAGATCTTGCAAGAGCTTTGGCAGGCGCCTGGGACAGGAGGGTAGAGGTTAGCGGCTCCAGGGCTTCCTACCGGGGGGGCGGCCCTTCCCTCACGGCGCATATAAAATGAGTCAGGAAGTGACGGGTTCTTTCAATGATGGGGGTGCTAGGCACTTAAGGGGCCAGGGGTACGTAGTGCCGGCGATATGAGCAGTCCTGAGCCCAAATGCCAATAGCATTCCACCGACAGTCATCGTCGGGTGTCCTGGGCTTTGGCAGGTGGCCTTGATGTCCTCTGAGGCTCCGGGCAGCTCTCCGGTCCTAGGAGCCTCTAGCAAGGAGCCCAGACCATCCCTCCTTCCCGTGAAAGCCAGCCCTGTACCAGCACTGCTCTGAGAAGCATTTTCCAAGGGATCCTTATGACACACACCCACAGATGTGTGCTCCCGCACACGCACACCCCAGACCCGGGCACGCACGCACGGTGGACATACGTTTGCATACACACGTGTACCGTGCACATATACGTACTACTTGGGAACCACACACGCCTGTACAACTGAACACAAGCGTGCACAGACCCCTGCACGTGATTCAATGCACGTGTGCCAGGCACACGCACACCCAGGGGCACGCATCCTGACCAGACGGGAGCACCCCACCTTGGGTGTGCACACATTCAACTACACGCACCAGACGTACGCGTACACAGACACGCGTGAACATCAAACAGATGTGCGCGCATACCCGCATACACACACCGGACGCCTTCCTGCACACACACGCGCATACACGCGTGCCAGACCGCACACGCTCACATACACGGTGACCTATCCCAAGACACCGATGTCCATTTAAATCGGCTCTGATCATAGCGTCCGAGAGCGGGAGGGCACCTCGGAGGGCACGCAGGGGAAGCATGTACGTGAAGCGAGGGTGCCTCGCTCGGGGCCCGGCCCCCAGGAAGCACCCAGTAATGTTCCCCCTGCTGACTGCACTCGAGAAGGCTCGCCGGCAACCACGGGGGCCCCCGCCCTGCCTTCCACACAGGACGGAGCTGAAACATACGCGCACGTGACTGGCTTCCGTCCCATGGCAGGGTAGAGGAAAAGCTGGCACGGGAACCGTTCGCACGGCATTCCGCGATGGCACCTTCCTGTCCCAGCCCGCGCTCCCACATGACATCCCACGCGCATCCCACTGCTCCCACGTGCCGCAGCCTTCCTGAAACCCGGGCTTCGGCGGCAGCGCGTCTGTCTTCGGAGGAGGGCCCGCCACCCCTGTCTGACGGGGGGACGCCCACAGGCAGTGAGTGTCTCACTTCCCCTGTGACGCTGGGTGTTCCTCCCACCAGACTGGCAACCCCCTGAGAACTTCCTGCTCCCGGCCCCCGGTCTCCCTGTGGGGAGGGAATGAAACCCATGTTTGCGAGTCTCCTGGGGTGGGGGGGGGGACACGCAATGCCGGCCAGAGTCACACACCACGGCCCCTCTGGGCCTCACGATGTAGCGTGTGGGCCTCAGAGTCAGCTGGCCCTGAGTTCACCCCTCACCCACGGCGCGACCTGGGGCAGGTCAAGCAACCTCTTCCAGCCTCCTTTTTCTCCTCAGGAAAATGGGGACAGCAAGAAAACTTATCATCTAACTGTGGAGAGGATCCAAGGGGATTCTGCCTGCAGAGCATGTGACGGGCACTTAGCAATCCGTCGGCAACCGTTGGCCTCAAAGAGCAGAGCGGACAGCAGATTCCCGTTACAACGTTGGAATTCAGATTCCCGTTTTAACAGATGAGACGACTAGGGCTCAAAGAAGCGACGGGACTGCTCGAAGGCCCCGGGGCCTCAAGTGGCAGAACGGGAATCAGAGGCCGGTGCTTGGGACGCCCGGCCCCCAACCCCCTGTGGGACACCGCCCGGCCTCCAGGCCAGGGTAACCAGCATGCCCCCCCACCCCGCCCCACCAAGCTCTCACCTGTACTCTGGGTCTCCAGGAGCTTGTGCATGGAGCTGTAGGGCCCGGGCGGGATGTTGAAGCTGGTGAGGGTGGGGGGTCCGGAGGTGGGGGCCACCTCCACCAGCGCCTTCTCCTTCAGCATCTCTGGTGGAGGGCTGGTGTGCACAGTGGGGTACACCTTCCCGCTGCCCACGGTCCTGCCTGACGCCTCGGACGGTGATCTGGGAGGGGGCGCCTGGCAGCGGACGGGCTCCAGGTGGCAGTCGGCGTGGTAGAAGCTGTGTACCGACTCCGCACCCCCCGGGGGGCCCCCGGAGAGGGCGGGCGTCGAGGGCGGGGGCAGCATGAGCCGGCGGGCCCCGTTGGCATCCCTGTCCTGGATCTCCGGGCTGGCCCGCGGGGCCCGCAGCGTCCCGTTGCCCAGGTGGTAGTGGTGGTGATGGTGGTGGTGGTGGTGCACCAGGTGGTGGACGGACGGACGGCGGTGGGAGCGCGAGCAGCCGCCGCCGCCGGGCTGGGACTCCTGGCCCCCGCGGGGCACCGGGCTGCTCAGCAGCCCGGCCCGCACGCCCGCCGCCCGGGAGAGCTGGGCCAGCCTGCGGGCCGCTTTCCGGAGGGTGTACACCAGGTACTTGAGCAGCTCCTCGTAGCAGCTGCCCGGCTCCGAGAAGCTGGCCAGGGTGCTGGCGTTGGACAGGAAGCGCACTCGCTGCTCCCGCATCAGCTGGCTTTCCCGCTGCTTGGTCTCGGAGAACTGCGTGGCGATCACCACCAGGCACAAGTTGATCATGAAGAAGGAGCCCACCTGTTGGGGTGGGGACAGGAAGAGGAGACGTCCTGAAGAAAAGGGGACCCCGCCAGTCGCCGCGCACCCTGCGCTCCCTGGCTCACGCCGGGCGTTGGGCTCAGTGACCGTCCACCTCCTTTTATTCTCACGACGGTCTCAAGAGGTGACGCTTTTAGAACCTCCGTGGGACAGGTGAGGAAACAGGCTCAGAGAGCTCAAGGCATTTGCCTAAGGTCACTCAGCTAAGGCACAGCAAAGCTGAGATTTGACCCACCACCCCCCCACACCCCGGCCCCTAAACAGGTTCATCCGTGGAGATTCTGAGCAGCCCTTCCTGGTTCCCATTAGGAGCAGAGAAGACTGTAGAAACGAATGCGATCTTGGGGACATGGGGTTTTCACGTTGGATTGAGCCTGTGAGGTCTTGGCTAAAAACACTGCTCCTAAGACTCCTGTTTGTAGTCCGTAGTCTAACTGCATGACCTTGACCTCGAGTGAGAGCCTTCACCATGGGGCCTCACGGTCTTCATGATCGTCGGCCTTGCCTGGATCTTTTCCCCCCTGTGCCTCTCCCCTCCCCCAGCCGGGTGACGGACTGAGCCCTGAGCCCTGCAGACTAGCCAAGCTGCCACTCTTGACTTGCCCACACTCCCCCGTCCCCATCTCCATGCCTCAGTTTCTCCAGGGCTCCGGGATGGCGTTTCTGGGCCAACAATCCAGAATGAAGGAAATGAATATTTATGGTGACAAGGCAGATTTTTTTTTTCTTCTAGATTGTGTCCTAGTAATTATGATAATTAACTTCACTAGTAGGATTCCAGAGAGCTGTTTGGAAGATTCTTCACGGAGTGTGTGGGTGGAAACTAGGCCCCTTACCTCCCTGTCTGCTTCCGTCCCTTCCCCCAAGCCCGGGGAGAGAAGCAGAGTGAAAAGACCAAGCTTCCCAGAGGTGCTGGCCTCACTCCGCAGGCGATGGTGGCGGGGGAGAACGGGCCCCAGGCGTGGCCCCTCTTCCACGGGCCTGGAGGATTTGCTCTGTCTCAGAACCTCTGCCTCTCACCAAGAGCTGCCTTATTCTGTCTCCACCTCTCTCTGGAGATTGGCCTAAGTCCTGTGTAGATCTTCATCTCTGTCTTTAGCTCTTTCTCTCAATATCCGTCCCTCTCTCTGGCTCTGCCACTGGCCTCTCGGTGACACGGAGAAGGCTTGGACTTGGGGTCCGTAGCTTGGGGTTGAATGCTCGGCCCCACCACTTCCTTAGGCCCAGTGACCAGGCCCTTCTGTGGCTCAGAGTTCTCATTCAGGAGCTGGGACCACGTCCCCCCCAACCCCCCCCCCAGGGCACTCTGAGGACCAGGCAGCAGATGTCACAGCACGCATCGGCGGCAACGCCCGTCCAGCGAAATTCATCCCTGGCACCCGCAAAGCCCATGACGGGGCCAGGCAGATGAGGAAACATGGGTTTCCTCTCTGCAAATGAAGACAATAGGATCGCGGTGAGGATTCGATGCCTCAGCACGGAAAAAAGCGCTCGGAGCAGAACTGGCACATAGTAAGTGCTCAATAAATATTAGTAGTAGCAGTTCAATTATTCACGACGAATGGTAGTGATTAAAACCATTAAATATTGCTGCTTTTGCCTCTGCCTTCTGCCCTCAGGAAGCCTCGGAATTTCTGAGCTGGAAGGAACAGGAGGTCAGGCATTGTTTCTCAACACCGAGTGATGGGAATCGGGGGTGGCGCAGTCCTTTGTTTGCAGGACTGCCATTCCGAGATGTTTACCAGCTCTCCCCAGCCCCCCAACAAAACGCCCAGAGCGCTCCCCTAGACCCCGTAGGAAACAGGACCACCCTTTGCCATTCCAAATGCCCCCTGAGAGAGGCGATACCAGCTTGGGTTGAGAATCACCCATTTTACTGATGAAGAAACAGAGGCCTGGGGTGGGGCCGGAGGCCTGGCGGGGACTGACCTGCCCGAGGTTGTAAGTGGTTGGTCAGTGACGGAACCAAGCCTTGACCTGGGATTTCCCCTGACTCCTCATGACAGGTGCCCTCTCTGCCTGCCTCCCTAGCGGACCTATCCTGAGAGCTAGAACTTCAGACCCAGCAAGCCTTCCCCTCTCTGGATGCCCCACCCTGAGTCCCCGGGATCCCCCATTCCCACGGGGGCCCAGGGAATCACTCACGATGATGAGAAGGATGAAGTAGATGAAGTTGTAGAAGGAATGAGCATCCATCACGAAGTACATGATGTCAACCCAGCCCTCCAGCGTGATGACCTGGGGAGGGCGCCGAGGGGCAGGTTGATTGGGGGGCCCCCCGGAAGCCTCCTGTGGCCTCCTCAGAGGCCCCCCCCTCCCCGCCCGACCCCATCCCAGCCCCGAGGACGGCCTCTCAGAGGCCAGACTGCACCCCGGCGCTTGCATTCTGGGGGGGGGAGCCTCCTGGCACCCGGGGCCGTCCCCACCTGGAAGATGGCGATCCAGGCGTAGCCGATGTTGTCGAAGTTGATGGCGCCCTTGAAGGGGTTGTGCTCCCCCGCGGAGCAGTTGGTGTAGTACTGGTTCCAGTTGACGCAGGTGGTGTTGCTGGAGCTGTTGTAGGCCTCGTAGTCCAGGCCGCAGGGCGGGCCGCCGCCGCCCTCCCCGCGCAGCGTGGGCACGCTCCTGCACGTCCGCATGCCGTTCTCCCGCGGCTGGGAGCAGATGAAGGGGTTCTCGTCCTCATTCTCGGTCTGGTAGTAGCGCTCCAGGTCCACGCTCAGGGGGCTGCAGAGGGGACAGGGAGGAGCAGGGGGCTCCAGGGAGAGGGCCCAGGAAGGACGAGCCGCGTGAGTGCACGGAGGCCCGCGGGGTGAGTAGGGCGGGAGCCAGAGCCAGCACGCACCAGGCGGGGGGACAGGGGCAGGGCTCTGTGGGTGTGCGTGGGAGGGCACCGGGAGTGTGCGGACCGAGGGTGACATTCCGGAGTCGGGATGATGCAAGGTTACGTCCTAGACGGATGGTTTTCCTGCACGGCTACAAGCGTAGAGCCCGTGCTGAACCCCAGAGAGATGAGATCGGGGTGGCGGGGGGTGAGCCCGGGCCTCGGTGACTCCGATGGGTTCTGAGAACCAGATACGGCGCCGAGGCGAGGCCAGAAATGTCAACAGCCACGGGGCCAGCAGAGGCAGGCCCCAGCCCCACAACCGCTCCCAGGTCACGCCCACCCCGGGCAACACTCACAGGCTGAAATTCTCCGGCAGGAAACATCGGTTACGGAGGAGCCCGGCCCACAGCTGGACGCCAACGATGCCGAAGATGAAGAAGACGAAGAAGCAGAGCAGCAGGACGTTGCCCAGCATGGGCAGCGTGTCCAGCAGCAGCGTGACAAGGATGCGCATGCCTGTGGGGGCAGAAGCCACGCTGGGGCAGGGGGGACCAGGCTGGCTGCCGCGGGCCTGGCGGCACTCCCAGAGGAGGCCCGTCGGGGCTTCCGGGGCATAGGCGCCTGGCTCAAGCTGGAGGGGAGACCAATAGACACCTCTGACTCTACAGGCAGCCCCGGCAGCCCCTAGCCCCTGCCCACTGCCCCTCTCGGCCCGTCCATATTCATCAGGGCCCAGTACCACCGAGGAGGAGACACGGCGATCGAGATTTCCAGAGCTCTCTCCCGCACCGCAGCCCACCTGGCTCCCCACATCATCTCGGCCTACAGATGAGGATCGAGGATGCCCGGAGGACTAACACGACTTGTCCAACAGCACAGAGCTGCCCGGTTTTCTGTCCCTGGATCTTACCCCCAACACACACACACACACACACACACACACACACACACACACACCCCTCCTACTTCCTTCTCTCACCCAACACAGTCTCCTGACCTTTCTAAGTTATCACCACTGTAGTCGTTGGGGAAACTGAGGCAGGGAACTCCGGGAGAGGACCCAACAGGCTCTCACTCTGACGGCCGGCCCCTCAGCAGGGGTCCGGATGCCCTGCACTTCATCGTGGTTCTGAGCCACCTGCCCTGAATCCATTCTCTGCTTGATATCAGATCCCCACACGGGGACGCCAGGAGACACCAGGCCGTCTTTTCAAGTGGCCATCAATTAACAAGTCCCTCTGCAGGGGAAGCCACACAGCTGTGCCCCCAACAAGCCCAGTTGGAGACACTGCCATTCCGGGTTCAGCATCCAATAGCCCCACCCGGTCTGGACCAGCCCCCAGGCCGTCATGCCCTTGTTAAGCACACAGACCTCTGATGCCCGATTCTGACCCCCGAAGTGCCACCCATGGCCCCCTGCCCCTCCAGGGAAAAAGCTTCTAAGCAGCAGCTAATTAACCCTCTTGGTGACCGCAGCCGCCCTGCCCAGCCATTCCAGCCCGGCCTTCTCACTCAGTCCCTCACCCCCTCCTCCAGCCCCTCCTTCGGCTCCTCTGTGCTCCAAATGAGATCCATTCCTCAGGGTTTGCATTAAGGGAATTACACCGGCGGGTAGACAGAGGCTTATAAATCTGCCAGCCGTCACCTGGGGTGGGAGCGGAGGTGACAGCGTGCCCCTCGTCTGGAACTCCTGTTAACACCAACACCCCACACACACTGAGCTACTCTGCCCACCCGAAGGCAGCCGCATCTCATCCACACACGCACGCACACGCACGCGCACGCGCACACTCACGCACATGGGGCTGCTGCCACATCAGGCGAGGAACCCCCAAAACACGCCCCTACCCCTCATTTCTGGAGCTGCGGTGGAGCCCATGTGCAGCCTGTGTAGGTTGGGGAGTTGCAAAGGGGGCCTGAGCGACGGGGGGGCAGGATGGAGGGAGAGCTAGAGCTGCCAAAGCTTCGCTGGCTCGGGAAACCAATGCGGTTTAATTTAGATAATGGTCCCGGCAGTCAGTTGCGGCAGCGGGTTGGGAGGGGGGCGGGAAGGAGGAAGGGGACACGGGCGGAGCCTGAGACACGGAGTGGCCTTGTCTTGAGAGAAGTCATGCTCAGCGTGGCCAGCGTGGGCTCGCCGGTGAGAACCAGACTGCGCGAGAGGCTGTCTTGGCTAGAAAAGGCCGTTACGCTTTGCACCCACTCCTCCTGGCCTACCGGCCTCTCCGCCCCGTTTCCACCCTCCGCCCCTCTCCCACTGGAGGGAGTGGTCTTTTAGCTGAAGGGAGCGGGTCCTCCGAGACATCCTGAGACTCTGACCCCAAAGCAGGCTAAAATAAGGGGGAGGGTCTTTCCGGCTAATTCTCCCCGTGCCTCAGCCAGGTGCGGGGGCTCCGTTCGGCTCCAGGGGCCCCGGCTCCCCACCGAGCCCTTCTCTGATGAGGTCTGCCTCAGAACGCCAGGCCCCGATAAGGCCCAGGAGGGGTCAGGAGGTAGGCGTGGGGTCTGGGATTTCCCTGTTTCCTCTTGGGGCTCTCCATCCAGGGGCTGAGGGCCAAGGGGTCACTCACTGGGCACCCGGTTAATGGCCCTGAGCGGTCGCAGCACACGGACTGTCCTGACAGCCGAGAAGCTGACGTTCTGCAGGTCCAGCGAATACTCCAGCATCCTGCAGGGAGGGGCCCAAAGGGAGGCCCTCTGAGTCTGAGGCCGCCCGTCAATGAGGAAGCCTGCTGCAGTGGGGGGTGGGGTGCAGCACAGCCTCCGACCCCTCCCCCACCCCCACCAAGGGGCCCTGAAGAGCCGGCTCTCTGTCTGGGGGCGAGGCCACCCCCAAGCCAAAGACGGCTCCCCACCAGAGAATGAGCGGAGGAGGGTACGGAGGCGGGGTGCGGGATTCAGAAGTACGGGCTGGAGCGTCACAGGCAGGACAGCCTGGGAGACAGCATGACTGTAAGGGGGCTGGCCAGGGGACTGGGGGCAGTGCTGGGGCCTAGAACCCTGGCCCCCGAGGCAGGGACCGATCTGGTCACGGCTCTCCCCCCTCCAGCCCAGGCCCTCACCCTGCAATGACGATGAAGAAGTCAAGCCGGTTCCAAGTGTCTCCCAGGTAACACTTTTTCCCAAAGATGCCCAAGGCCACCATCTTCACCACCATCTCCACGGCGAAGAAGGCAAAGATGAAGTCGTCAAAGGCCTGATGGGGGGACGAGAGGCTTTTGAAACCGAGAGGGGGGCAGGGGAACACCCCACCCACACCCCCACCCACCCACACATACACACATACACATGCCGCCTCCCCCACTAGCGGGGTCAGGGCCTCCCACAGAGAAGGTGTCAGCATTATTCAGAGCAGGGGCTGCCCCCTCCCCCGACCACACACACACACACACACACACACACGCACCTGCAGGATCCGGCAACGCTGCGAGTCACAGGCGATGTCCTCACATGGCCGGAACATGCCCAGGGTCACACAGTTGAGAAGGATGACCAACATGCTGATCCGCTCAAACCAGGTAGCCAGGCGGTCAAGGAAACAGCCGGCTGGGGCTGGAGCCGAGCCCGCGCCTCGAGCCCCCACCCCCGCCCTCGAGCCTCCTGCTCCTTGTCCTCCCGCCCTCTGTCCGAGACGGAGCCAGGTGCGAAAGGAGGGCCCTGGCTCGCACGTCTGACCGACCGCAGGCCTGGGCCCGCCTTGGCCATCGCCTCTCTGGACCCAGATTCCTCAGCCGTGAGGCAGGAAGAGCCACAAGTACCCTGACTATTTGCACAAGCCCGTCCGGGGGATAAAATCGATCGCGCTTCTGGAAATGCCAGACACCGGGAGTGCGCTGCCGCATCTGAATCCTTTCCTCCCTACCTCACGGGGAAGATGTGAGAAGCAAATGAGATAATGTATGGCAACGTGTGACACAAACCTCAAGTCGGATTATGCCTGCCTTACAGTTTACCAAGCGCTTTCACGCCATGCCGCGTCTGAGGCTGACAACAGCCCCGTGAAGTACCAGGGGGTAGACCATTTCCTTCCCCGGAACCCCGGCGCGCCGAGGCCCAGAGAGCCAAAGTCGCGCGCTGAAGGTCACGGGAGAAGCCAGGATGAGACGGAGGTGTCCAAGTCCTGGATCTGGGCTCGTCGTTTCCAGAGTTGCCCAGGCCTGCAGGGGGAGGGGCTGTCAGGACCGTCCTGGCACCAGAGAGACAGGCAGAGCTAAACAACACGGTCCTTCTCCACCGCACGGCCTCAGGCTGCTGCTCCCACCACCCGCCAGCCCCCTGGGCCTCTCAGAGCCCTCAGACGGCCTCCAAACACACTCACTTGTGTAAATAATGAGGACCCGCTCCACACCAGGCCCTGTGCTAGACATAAGTCCCCAGCCCGCACAGAGTAGACAGTACCCTGCACACACAGAGTCCCCGAGTCTTTTCCACGTAGTGGGTTTTATTAAGGGGCTCACTTCCAGCCCATCAGCAGGAGAATGTACAAAGTGGCTTCTGGACCTTAGAAGGTTCTGGACACCAGACTGCCAGACAAGTGACCCAGCATCCTATCCTTCTCCAAGAAAATGCAGGGTGGGGACCACAAAGAGGCTAGAAAGGAGCAGAGAGTTGGAGACTGAGCGAGGGGGGGCCTTGGGGAGGGAGGTGAGGAGGGTGTCATGGCGGCCCACGGCATGACCCACGAAGCCAGACTGCGGGCCGCGGAGGGCCTAGACCAGGTGGGATCTCCCTGTCAGAACCCCACTTCTGGAGTGAGCAGACTCCATCAGGGTACCCGGTTAATGGCCCTGAGCGGTCTTTCCTCCCAGCTGGTCCCAGCCACCCCCCCCACCCCATCTCTGTCTCCAGCCTCAGGCCGCCCTGCTCCGCAACAGCCCTCAACGCCCTCAACCCCCTCCCGGGCCTCCTCTGCCACTCAGCCCCTTCGCCCTCACATCCCTCGCCACCAACAGGCACCCAAATGGGCTGAGAGGCACTCCGGTTTCCCCTGCCTCCACCTCCTCCTCGCAAGAATGAGAGTAAAAAAAAAATAGTTCTAGGTTTTTGGGGTAAGTAGATGGAAGAGGTAAACAGAAAGAGGGCTCCGTTTCCATGGAGCTGTTTTCCAGAGTGGAGCCCGAGCTCGGTGGATCTCTCCCCAGAGTGGGGGTCAGCCAGGGGTCACCTTGGAAAAAGGAGGATAGGGAGGGAGCTCTCTTGGGGTGATTCTCTGGAAAGAGAAGGACACGATTACCCTCAAGAACTGGTGTGCTCTCCCCGAGCTAGCCCCCTGCTCTCCTCTGCGGGGAAGGGGCCCAGGTGGGCAGTTATCTCTCCAAGGCGGAATGTGGGTCCTTCCGTTGGGAAGAGCACCTAGGGCCCCCGTTTGGACCCCTGTGACGGCAGTGTAGCCACCATGCCCTCTGTGCACTGGTACCTCCCTTGCCGGGCAGGGACGCTCCGATACAACTTTCCAGCCCCTACGAAGCTTACAGTAGTGCCCGGCCTGTAGCAGATGACCAACGCGTTGGGAGAATGAATGAATGAATGAACGAATGAATGAATGAATGAAGAAATTGATCAATCAATCAGTCTCCCTGCTTAGAAGCCAGATATGTCTCCCCATTCATGTTTCCCTGCCTTGTTTGCCTCAATAGTGATAAAGTGATAACTGGGGGAGGGAGAGGGGAAGGAGGGGCAGAAGCGACACCACAGAGGAACCGGGACTCCCCGTCCCCACCTTACACATGCTCACACCGGGGCCCCTTATGGCTAGATTCTACCTCCAAATAACCCCATCTCCAGCTCTTAACCACGGAACCCCCCCTGGCAACTTAGCTTACTCCCAGGCACATCCTATCCACTCTCAACCTTTCTCCGTTCCCTCCAGGTAAAACGCCAACAGACAGGGACAACCCCGAGGCCCAGGGAAATTTGGGACAATCGGAACTGAGAGATAATAATGGGGATGGGGGTCTTTCACCCTTCTCGGGGTAAGGCTCGTTTCCTTGGGAACACGGCCTTATGTCACCGTGTGATGTTCCTCTGTTGCCATAACAACAGGAGGATGTGTCGCCAGGTGGTGTGGATTTGTTGCTATGGCGATGAAAGGGACCCCCCCCTTCACACATGAACTCCCCTTAACCAGACTGCTGTCTTGTCCTCACGCAGGGAAGGGAAAGCAGGAGACCCACAGGTTATCAGGTTGAGGGGGGGAACCATGTGACAAATCCCCATGGCAACCAAGGGAACGGGGGACACTGGTTGCCATAGTGACTATGAGAGACCTGTGCGGTCACATGTCTACTGTTGCTATGGTGACTGTCCGGGCTGGAGTGGATCCCAAAGGGGGAGGTGGGTAGGAGAGGGGAGGCTCTTTCTTCTCCCCACAACCCACCATCAAAAGCAGAGAAAAAGGAAATGGCAGGGCGAGGAAACACACTTCCATCCCTCCTCCTCTTGTCCCTCCAACCATGTTGGAGCATGTTAGAGCATGTTATCTGTCCAACCGAGTCCTCGCCACGGGACTTCGAGCCCTTGCCTAGCCTGGCTGGGGAGAGGGGGGAGGAGGCCGGGGGCACCTCCAGGGGCGCAGGGGTTCGGGGGTGACTGAGAAGGCTAGCAGGCCCTCCGAGCTGCCCCGCTTCCCAAACTGGAGCCTGGAAATCGGAGACTGCGGGGCGCTGAGGAGGAGACGGGCCTGGGCCCGGGAATTCTGGCCTCCCAGTACGAGTCGGGAAGGTGGGCTCCCCGCCTGGTCTGGTCCACCCCATGAGAGGCCGGTGTCTATGGGATTCGGCATTCCCAGGGGGCAGGGCGGGGTATGGGGGCTCAGCAGCATGGCTGGCCCTGGGCAGGCGGAAAAGAGGGATTCCCCCAGCCAAGCCCCCACTCTCCCAGCCCGTTCCCCAGTGGTCGCCTCCGCTCCAGCCTGTGGGCGTGTGGGGAGAGAGAGGCTTCCAGCTGAACTGAAAACTGAAGCCCGAAGAAAAGCAGCCGGCCCCACCCAGAGACAGAGACGTGAGACCCAGAGACACAAGAGAGCCGGCCTGCTGGAATCTCTGGAAGGGGAAATAGGCCAGAAATCTGATTCAAACGTCTGTGACTGTGTGTGTGTGTGTGTGTGTGTGTGCTGCGCACACACACGTGTGAGTAGTTGTGTCTGTCGCCACCCTGGCTGAGGCAGGCAGGGCGGGGTGAGGGCTGGAGCGGGAGCAGGCGAGGGGTGAGGCGGGGTTGAGTGTGGGGGGGTAATCCCAGGAATGGCTCCAGCTGGCACCGTGGGTGATGGGGAGTCCCCCAACAGTTCTGTGGAGGAGAACGGGTGTGTGACCCAGAAGGAAGGTGGGCCTGGGGCGGAAGGAGTGCTAGGGCGTGCTCTGCCCTCCCCAGTCCCGTCTGCTTCCCCCACCTCGACCTTCCTACCCAGAACCCCCTCTGGAGAGTCTGGAGTTTTCAAGTGAGAAGAGGGAACTGGTGAGGAGACAGGAAGAACGCCCCCTCCCATTTCCTCTGAGAAACCAACATGGAGATCTCTCCCTAGGTAAGAGCTACAAGGCAAACTCGGGGCACTGGGACAGTGGCAAGGAAAACTCCAGAAATTCCTGGTGCCCCCCCTCCCCGCCAGACGCACACACTCGGACCCACACACGGTGACGCAGTCACACACTCACACTCACTTCTGGAAGCCATTAGGGCTCCTGCCTTTCGGGCCTCCCCCTTCTCCTCCCCCTACTCCTGGCAGCCTCCCTTCTCCCCCTCTGGCCCCCCTCCTACTCCCCCTCTCTCGGCATCCCAAATGCCAGCCTGTGATTTCCAAATGAGAAAAAGCTGTGCTGGGCTCTGAGCTTGGAGAAACTCCTACACAAACTTCCAGATGTGACACAGCAGCCGGAGAGGGAATGCTCCGCACCTCCTTCCCGGGAGGGGCCGCACGCTCCCTCACACTTCGAGAAACACACGCTGGAAAGTCCAACGCGCTCCCCGTAACCGGGGACGAGGGGGCCCTTCCGATGGGAGCACCCCTGGTCTTCCCAGTGACCCGCACATGCGCTTCTGAGTCTCTCTTCCTTTTTGCTGCCCTCCCCTCCCCCCAACACACACACACACGCGCACACGCACACACTCCTTCCTACCTGGGTCTAAATCTCCTCTCTAGGAAACCTGGCGTCCTAAAGAGGCTAAAAGAGGAGGGGCTGAGAAAAACGCCGACCAAAGTGGAACTCGCTTCAGATAGTGGGGGAGGTGTCCCTATGTCCCTCGGCCCCAGAGATGCAGAGAACCCTATGGAGCCAAAGGAAGCTTCGCTGGTACCGAAAAGGGAGAAGGGAAAGACTGAGGTCCAAGAGCCCGTCCAGAGCCCCCCCCCCCGGCAAGGAAAAGACAGGTTTCCCTTGGCTCTCAGGTGCGAGGGGATTGGTGGGGCACAGCTCAGGCGGCTCCCTTGCCAAGAAACTGTTCCCGGCCCATCGTCGGCCAGCCCAGGCTTAGCGACTCGTCTAGACCTAGTGATGCCAATGCCTCACACCCCAGACTCCCGCCACCCCAGACGCAGGCCTGCTCCTCCGTCCCCAAGTCCAGCTCCGGGGGGCCCACCTCTCTTTCCTCCTTCCAGCCCTCTCCACTTGCTCCCTCCCAGAGCCCCCCGAGGAAGGAATCTGCACCCAGATAATCCGCTAGCACCTAGCGGCAGGGGCAGGTGGGGAGAGGCTGGCCCGGAGGTCTGGGTGTTTTAGAGGAAGAGAAAGAGAGGAGAGACCTCATCCTGAACCCCTGAGGAGAAGGCAGTGGTGCCTTCGTTCCCGTTCATGGAGAGGGCGGGTGGTTAGGGGTCAAGAGGAAGGATACGCAGAGCCCATCCTCTCAGAGACGTTTGTTCCCCCCGTGTCCCTCTCGACCCGTGGAGAAAGGGGCCTGGGGCAGGGGTGGGAAGGTTCGGGAGGAGTCGGGGCCCTCTGACACCTCCTACCTCTCTCTTTTGGCAGCTCAGAGAGAAAAGAAGAAGGGGCAAGGGGTGGAGACAGGGTGTCAGGAGGGGAGCTTCCTAAAGACCTGCGGGGTGTAGAGGATGGGGGTTGGGGGACCCAAGCTCACATCCCTGCTTTGCGCACTAGAGGCAGCAGAACTGCAGAGAGTGAGGGCGGCACCAAGCTCTCCCCACACCTTCCCCAAAGCAGAGTCCCGGCTGGGCTCTCTCGGGGGTTCCAAGGGAAACCTGAGGGCCCCCCCCCCCCGGGTCCAAAAGAGCCTCCGAGCTGGGAGGAAGGAGTCAGGAGAAGCTGTCACGATCTGGGATGGCAGTGCACACACACACACACACGCACCCCTCCTTTTCCTTCCGGCAGTGCCGGGACCCACCCGGGAGCCGGAGCCGGGAGCCGGGCGATAGTCAGGCAGCGCTGTGTGCTAAGGGGCTGAGGGGGCTGGGGTCTCCCATGCCACTCCAGACCAGGCAGAGGACAGGGCGCAGTGCTAAATCTCTCTCTCTGGAATGTGGGGCTTGCATTCCACAAAGCCAGCCAAGGGGTAGACCCTCTGGGGGTGCTGGACCCGAGTCTTAGCCGACCAGCTCGCAGCCCCGCTGTTCCCCCAGTACTTTCTCCGAAGGCCGCGGTCTCCCATACCTGCTCTGCCCTCAGGCGGGAGCGCTCTCTGTTTGCCAAAGGGTAACTTGGACCGCCTCAATCCCATCCCCCGCTTGCCAAAGCACTCGCCACGGTCTTCCCTCTACAAGACACAAATCTAGCACGAAACTCCCCAACCCGCCCTTAAGCACCCCGCACTGAAGAAAGAAATGGGGAGAAAGGAGGCGCTCCGGGCACCGGGCTCCCGGCTGAAAGGGTCTCGACTCCGGCTCCGGGGGCAGACAGCTTCCCCTTCACCACATCTTGTTCTCATTCTGCGCCCCTGACATCAGCCGCCGCCGGAATCTCCTTGTTGTGCCTCCAACCCGCGGGTGGGGGTGGGGGAGTTGGGACCCGGTCCCCGCCCCCCCACCCCAACATCTTCCTCTGGGTCAGTAAAAAACCTCAGCCTCCAGGACCAGGTTGGGGGTGGGGATCAGACCCTAGCATCCACCTCAAACTTTGAAGCGGGGGGGGGGGGGGGGGGGCGGGTATGGGGGAAGGGGGCAGGAGGGAAACCCAGGAGATTGCAGTCCCCCTCCCCCGCCCCGCAGCTTCCTCCCCACCCCACCCCCCAAACTCGGAAACCAAACCCAGCTCGCTAACGGGCGGCGGGCGGAGTAGAGCTCCCGGGCTCCCGAAGCTTCCCACATCTGACGACCCTCCCCTGCCCACATCTGGAGGGCATCCAGCTACAAACCAGCGGGGCACGTCTCCTCTCTTTTCCTGGCCTGGATCCCAACCCCCCAAGGAGGACTGAGGTGTGTGCACCGAGGTGGGGCTCGTCTGGGGTATCAGCCAAACCTGCTCGCGGCTCCGCTCCCACTCTGAAGCCCCCTCCCTCCCCTAGCAGGCGCCCCCCCCCCATCATCTACCCACCTTCCAGGCTCACTTCTCCGACTCACCTGGCTTTCGGTCCCCGCCGGCGGCGCGGCCCGCCCCCCTGCGGACCCCCCTACCCGGCCGTCGCGCCCTGGAGGATATGGGTTACAGACCGTGCGGAGACACCAGCTCCGCGGGCGGCTGTCCTGGCTCAAGTAGAAGAAAACCACCGGGGCCAGCGCCGGGTACGGCAGCCCCTCCGCCTCGGAGTCCGCGCTGCCCGGGTCCTTTTCCGCCGACCCCGGCCCCGGCCGGCCCCCGGCCCCCGACAGGTCGTTGAGCCGCATGAAGCTCCGGGGCTGTCCTGACTCCTCGGTGCCCGCTCCATCCTCCTCCTCGTCCATCCTCTGGCCAGCCGGGGCCCCGGGCGGTCTCGAGAGGGGCGAGCGGCGCCCCTCAGAGGAGGTGTCCTCACGCAACCGGGGGGCCCCGGCGGGGGCGCATCTGGGGGGCTCTAGGGCGCAGGCTGAGCCCCCGGGAGGGCCAGTTCAGCCCAGCTCCCCCTGCCCGCAGGGGCATGCTGCCCGCGGGGCGCCGGGTCGCAGGGAAGCCCCGCCCGGCGCGAGTCCCGCTTCCCCAGGGCTCCTGGGGCCCCCCGGGCCAGCCGGCCGGCTCTCCCTCACTTTGTTCCGGCTTCTTCGCTTCGCGCCCAGGCTCCGGTCGCCCGATTCGGCGCTACCTTCGGCGAAGCGGCCGGGAGACGGGGAGAGAGAAGGGGGTCGGAGAGCAGGGGGTCCGGGGGAGGGGCGCCCCCTCTTCCTGCGGCGCAGCTGGAGCAGGATCTAAGGGGTCAGCATCGTCCCGGCTCCGCGCCAGCGGCGGCGGGGGGAGGGGAAGAGGGAGCTCTTTGGGGGTGGGTTTGGAGGGGGCGGGGGGCGGCTCCTTCCTCCGCCCCGCGGCGGGCTCACGGTCCGGGAGGGGCGGGGAGACGGTGGGGGGCCGTCCCGGGCGGGGGTGGAGGCGGAGATGCCGCCGCCGCAGCCGCCGCGGTGGCTGCCGCTGCCGTAGCTGTCGCCGGCGCCACTGCCTCCTCCTCCGGCCGAGACGCGGAGCGAGCGAGCGAAAGCGGCCGCGAGGAGCCCGGCGCACACCACAGCTGGATCCCTCACTCCAACTTCAAGCCTCGGCCCCGCCTCCCCCCAGCCAGCCTCGCAGCCAATCGCTGCGCGCCCCCGGACCCGAGCCCCGCGCCCATTGGCGGGCCGCCGTGGCAGTGCGGGCGGGGGCGCCGGGAGAGAGAACCACAGCTGGAATCCGGTTCCCACCCCGAAGCCCGGGACCGCCCCTCTCCCCTCCCGTTGCCCCTGAGTCCGCTCCCGAAGGCCGGAGCCAATTAGACGGCTACCCAGACCGAACCCATTTTCCTATTGGCCGCTGGGGTCGCTGGGACTCCCCTGGAGGGAGCCCCGGGGAATCGGAGTATTCGGCGCCGGGTCCCCGGGATAGCGCTGCGGGCCCCGGGGCATCCTTTGTCCGAGACCCCTGAATTGGACTACAGTCGGAGGGCGGGGCTCAGCTCTGGGCGGGCCTGGAGCCGGAGAAGGGCTGGCGGCCGGGGCTGTGGGTTGTGACCAGGGTCCCGGAGCGGAACCCTGGGTGTCCGCCTGATTAATCGCCTACCCTAGTGTCCAGCCTGGGAGCGGGACTGCAGGAGGGGTGGAGGGGAGTAGGGTGCCCCGGGGGTAGGGGCTTCAGGCTGGAGGGGGACGGTCTTGGAGAAACAGGCGGAGCCTAGGAAAGTCAGGAGCAAACAAGGTCTAGGTGTGGTTTCCACCAACCTCCTTCTAGACCCCTCTCCCAGGTCCACTTCTGCGATTTTGACCCTGACCTTCTAACGCGAACCCGCCGACCCTGACCTCACGTCAACACTCCTGAGCTTCATCCTCTCTGCCCCTACGGATCCTTTGGAGGCTGTGGATCTCTCGCAGGGGCTTCGAGCTCGAACACGTGGCCCCGAACAGGTCAAGTCGGTCCCAGAGCCCAGGTCCCCAAGATCAGCTGAGGAGCAGAGAGAAGCTCCTGCGAAGGGACCTGCGGGGGGCGTCGGGTGTGTGGGAGGGAGTGGAAGCACGGAGCTGAGCTTGCCTGGCTCTCGGCCTGCCAGGTCTCACCGACCCCCTAGCCCGTGTCTCAGTTTTTCCCTCTCGAGTTCCAGTCCGGCTGGGAAGCCGGCCGCCGGACAGGAGCTTCGCGTGGCTACTCTCGCACACCTCCGCTACCGGAAGCGGGTCCTCCAGGGTCTGCGGCTCTCCTCTCGCGCACACGCACGGGTGTCCGGGAGCCTCGCCCCGCCCCACCTGCGCGAGTCCCCGGCCTCGGTCAGCTCCTGCTCCCTCTCACCGCCAGCGTCGCCCCACAAGGCTGCAGGTGCCCGCGAGAGCGCCGCGGGAGCGCTGGGCGCTGGAGGGAGGTGGGGCGGGGAGGGCGTCGAGAATTAGACGTCTGGAAGCACTTCCCCACCTCCGGGAAGGCGGACGGACACGGCGGCGGGACCCAGAAGGTCAGTCGGTGCTGGGTCCCGAGACTTCGGGGCGCTGACGCCACTGCGGAGAGGCAGAGGCGTGGACCGGATGACCTCCCGTCCCCGCCCACCCCCCCACCGTCGCGACTCCCAAGACTGAGCCACCTTGGGAGGCGCCTCTGGCCGCCCGGAGCGGGTGTCTCGGCTCCTTCGAGGGCGCGCCGCAGCGAGTGCAGTGGGCAGGGCCAAGGGGCTGCAGCCTCCCGGGTTGCCCTTTCGCCAAATCCGGGCCCCGAGTTGTGTAAATGAGGCCGAGCTCATTTGCATTGCATGCTAATGAGCAGATCCCTGAAGTGCCTTTCCCTCCTGGCGGGAGTCTCTGCTCTCATTCCGCGTGTGCCGCGCCAGCCTTGAACTCGCAGCGGCCTTCTGGGAGAGGGGCCTATTTATGCTTCACTCCACGTGTCTGACACCCTCATCCCTCCCGCAGGTCCGCAGTCCGCCTGGTCGGCCTGCCCTGCCCCCACAGCGCCAACAAGCCCCAGGGCTGGCACCGGCAGGTAGGGACTGTACTCATCCCCTCTTTGCAGAGGGTACAATGAGCCCAGAGAGCCTTACCCAGCCCAATGGTCAAGTTTCCTGGTGGTCGGCAGGCCCCACACCTCCATCTATCATCCAGGCCACCCTGTCTCTGGGCCGAACTCTGTTCTAGAACATACCCGGAAAGGTGGCAGGGTGTGGGGTAGACACACATTTGCCTCCCTGGCCTCAGGACCTGGGGTGACCTGCCCCCTAAAGTCCCCTGATCCCTCGGTGGGGGGACTAAGGGACTCTGCCTCAGATGCTCTCTTAGCCTGAGTAGGCAGGGGAAGGAGGCAGGCAGGACCTTACAGAGAAGGCAAAAAAAAAAAAAAAAAGGTGGAACCATCTTTAACTCCTACCTTCCAAGTCTCAGCTGCACCATCACCTCCTCAGAAGGGCCATTTTTCAGCAACGTTGCAGTGCTAAGTGCCAAGGTGCTGAGGACACAGTACAGAACCGGACAAGAATCTGGAGCCTCAAAGTCTTCACCCAGACTTGGATGACAGGTTTATGTTGGTAGTAATGAAATGATTGTCTCCCCCTCTAGGCTCTGTGCTCCCTCGGGGCAAGAGTTATGTCCCTTTTGCTCACCAGAGCCTGGTCCCATGTTTGGGACTTAATCAATCTTTGTTAGATGAGCAGGGAGGAGAATGAGAGGGACGAGAAATTCCTTTCCCTGGGCCTCGGTCTCCCAACAAAGAAGTTAGGCCTAAGTGTGTCTCCGATCTCCTCTGGGTTTGAGGGAGAGCCTTCCTATAAGACCTGCTCTGCCAGCCCCTCCAGCCCCCCTCCAACCCTCTCCCCTTTACACCTCCCTCACAGCCTGGCTGGCTCCCTCAGGAACTGAGAGAATCTTCCCATCTGTGATGCGCTCTGCTCAGCGATGAGCCATCATCCCCTGTAGTCACCTCGCAGCCTCGGGAGTGGCGTGGCGGTTGTCCCATTTTTTAGATAAGAAAACTGAGGCTCGGGGAGATGAAATTATTTCAGGGACTTCTCCAACGGTGAGGCCCTGTCTCCGACGGCACTGGCCCGCAGCTCCCTAGGAACGCCCTGCGGGGCGAGCAAGGAGTGGACACAAGAGGGACCGGCAAAGGGAGGAGAGGCTACGGACCTTAAAAATCCTGTATCTGAGCGAGACTTACGTTCAGCTTCGTTCTAGTCAGAAAATGCTAGCTCTCCCGGGAGCCCTAACCCTTTCAGGCCCTAACTCCTTCCTTTGAACCAATTACAGAATCCCTTTCTCGAGCGCATGCCCGGTACCCGGGGAAGGGAACTGAGGACACACAGAGCAGCGTGAAGACTGGCTGGAGAGGTAGGGACACCAGACGCACCCCCTTTCACAGCTGTGCCTGCACCTCCTGGAGGAACAGGAAGGCTCAGCGGGTTTTACTGTACCCTGAAGATCCCGGAAAGAACCAGACGTGATGGGTGGTCGCGGGTCCGTCTGTTGCCCTCCCTGGGCCTTGAGTATCTAACTATAGAAGGCCAAAGGGTGCCCGCCTTACCACCTCCTTCATATGGGTCAAGAGACGGAGACAGGGTTTTGTAAACTGCCCAGACTTTCCATAACCAGGGCTGGGGCTGCCAAAAAGGCCACCTGTGCTTCACCACACTCCACCCTCCCTCCTCACGGCCCCCCAGACCCGGCTCTACCGGCCCAGTCCTCAGACTTCCTGGCCAACGCCGAGCAGGCTCTAGCCAGAAAAGGGCCAGCTGACCTTGTTGGCCACAGCCCTAATCCCCTCCAGATGGGCCGCGGTGGCTTACACCGAGGGCCCAGCTGCCCAGCCAAAGCTGACCCCGGTCCCACTGAGTATGTGTGGCTGTGTGTGACCGCATGCAGAACCTTGCAGTGACAATCCAGCCTCCCACTCCTCCCCGCTGCTGACATCCCCGCAAACAGGGGCCCCATTCTAGCCTCTTCTGGCTGGCTGTACTGCGTGGCTCTGGGGCTGCCATGGTGCAGACCCCCGAAGGGTGTTGGGGGCGGGGGCGGGAGGGAGAAGCTCCTCCCCCTCTCCCCGCCTGTCAGCCTCATCCCGCTGCACCTGCCCCTTCTCCAAAGCACGCTTCCCAGTGCCTTCCCCGCGGTGGAAGCTAGATGGGGTTTCTGGGGTCCGTGAAGATGTGGATGCCAAGGACAGGACTTGTGAGCATCCCCCAACACTGACGGGACAGGAAGAGGCGGCCACAGAAAAGTTACCAGCTCTCCCTGCAGCAGGAAGGAATCCGATTGGGAGAATGACAGACGTTCCAAATGAAAAGAGGACTCTCCCCGGACTGGTTGGTGTGAAAGCAGGGGCACGGACACTATGACCTCCCGCGGGGAGGGCTCCATGCTGGTAAGGCTGGGGGCTGGGTGGACACCCCCGAAAAGAGCACCCTTGGGTCTTAGCTCCCGTGATGTACCAGAGCACGTGCAAAAGTTACCATTCCTTGAAAAACGAACACTCATGCAAAGCATCCCCCTGCCTCTTCCCCAGCTTAAAACAGGAGACAACGGGACAGAGAGAGCAGGCCCCACTGAGGGCACGGACTAGCCTTTCCCCTCCAGGACAAGTCCACACCCCAACCCCACCCCTGGGGGTCATTACAGGCCCCCTGCCCTCGGTTTCATTCAAGCTGCAGTGACCGTGGACGGGGGCAGCGTCGGCCTGGGGACCTCTCAAGGTGGGGAAGGAATTCGAGAAGGCAGAGGGGTGAGCCAGAGGCCCCTCTCTCCCAAGCAAGGCTGAGGCCTGAGATTCCCGCGGGACGCTGTTAGGTTTATTCCAGGGTGAGCGGGTGCCCGTGGTGGGCCCGTGAGGATGTCCGAAGGCATCGGGTGACAGGGTGCCTGGGGATGGCCACGGGGTGGGCAGGGCCCTGCCGGGCCTGAGTCTCTGGTCAGCTGGGGAGCTCTGCCTTCCGCCCCAGCCTGAGGCGGGCGGGGCAGTCACTGATGCAGCAGTTTTCGTAACTCACAGGGCTCGGTGACGGGCATGGAGCAGGCTTGATTCTCACACACGTAGGCCGTGGCCCGGTCTTCTAGCCGTCGCAGGGTACTCAGGAAGGGCAACTGACGGGACAGGAAGCTGGAGGGGTCCCCGTTGGCCAAGATCAGCACCTGTGATAGCAGCAGAGGAGATGGTCACCCAGGGGGGCACTGGGACACTGGCAGGGCCCCCCCGGTGGGCTTCCTCTCCCAGGCCCACGGACGAGGGGATTCCTGGAGAGCCGCGTGGGGGTGGCGGGCAGGGGGGCTAGAGGGTGGGGGCCTGGGCTCGCAGTCTCGCACCTTGTTAGGAATGTAGATGGAGTGGACACACTGCAACAGAGCCTTGGTGTCCTTGGCCTGGGGGTCTCCACAGATCACGATCTGGCCGGAACAGAAAGGTTAACTCCAGGGTCAGGTTGCAGGGTGCTGGGTCCAGGCCTACCACGGTTTCTCCATCCTCCCTCGGCCCCAGGCTGTGTCTCCAGGAAGGAACTGGGACTCAGCTCCGCGTTCTCCAGACCCGCTGCCAGGAGGCTGCCTCGGATTCACCGCTCGGTACGCGGGAACATGTACACACAGACACGAGCACACACGGAGTGACGGTGTCACACACAGCAGTAGAGGCACACACGCAGGGAGATGCACCCAGAAGCAGAGACGCCAGCGTGCCGCACACAGAGAAATAGAAATATACAGGCAAACGTGCAAATATAAGCAGGCAAACCTGAACATGGGGCATACACGTGCAGAGAGGCACACACTGGTGAACACTCACACAGCACACACTCAGCAGGCAGGCGGATACACAGTCACACACCTCCAGGGTCACACACTTCTGGCTGCGCACACACGGCAACGCAAATGGGGGCACCCATCCAGAGAAACATCCAACTGCACACACGTGGGCAGACCTGGCTACACAGACGCACAGGGAGACACTGCACCAACCACAGGGGCCCATAGTGACCCCCTGCCTCTTGCCCTCCCTACTCCGAGAGCCCCAGTGACAGGCACACACAGAGGCGCTTGCCCGCGCCAGGGGCCTGGCTCCTCGGAGGCACACTCACTCAGATATCATCTTCCCCCTGGAGACACCTGCACACACTCACAGATGGCCGCACCGTCACAGACCTGAGCTCTCGGGGACAGCTCCGGGAGTCCCGCCCCCTGCCCCCATTCCCCACTGCAGCCCCAGATCCCCGCCCGCCCAGGGTCCCAACGTGAGTGCCCTCGGCCCCCCCCCCACGCCCCACGCACCTGCTTGAGGGTCTGCTGATGGGCTGTGAGGGCGCGCACCATCTCGGGCAAGGCCACCGGGACACGGCGCATGCGCTCGGAGAAGGCGGTCAGCAGGCACACACACTTGTCCATCCAGTCTTTGTGGCCCGTGAAGCCGTGCAGCCGAAGCAGGTTGTGGGCCGACACGGAGTTGGCACTGGGCTCCGCGCCATCCTGGTCTGCGGGGCGCAGCAGGGGTGGGGGCGGTGAGGGAGGGTCGCTGGGTCTCGGGACACCAGGGCCGTGGCCAGAGCGGCGGGGGAGGCGGAGGGGAGGTGGAAGAGTCCACCCCCCGCCCAGTCCTGCCCCAGCTCTGACAGTAAGGCCACCGCCAACAGTGGCTGATCTTTTGCTCTCTCGGCCACGTGCCCTCGGCTGAACTCTCGGTCCCCCGCCTCCCTCATCTCCCCGTGGACTCTTCAATCCAGCCACCGAGCTGCTCAAGCCAGAGTGCCATCACTCTTGCCCCTCTCTCCCTCTCTCCCTCGCCCCCCACTTCTAATCCACCCCAAGTCCACTGGGTCTGCAGCCAGAGTAGACCCGAATCCTGCCGCTTCTCCCCATCTCACACCTCCAGCTTGTCCGACTGCCAGCCCTTGCGGGACTGAATGCCACGAACGGTTTTCCTACCTGGTCACCCTGTTTCAACCCCTTTACAAGGCCCCTGTCTCCACCTTCAGTCGGAATGACATTCCTAGACCTAAGCGGATCAGATCCCAATCCCCTTAAAGCCCTTCGGAGGTGTCCACGACTTGCCACGCCTGTAAGACCCTGCGGGGGTCTGGCTCTGCCCACGTGGGCACACCTCGCCTCCTCCTCCACCCCGTCGTCCATCCTCCTGGCCTCCCGTCGTAGCCCCTGGCTAAGTGACACCCCCTTCCGGGTTGGATCTGAACTCCCCCTCGCTGAGTCAGGCCCCACTGCTGTTCTCTCCCCAGGTCCCCCAGTTTCCTTCATTCACTCAGCTCACCTTTGCGGAGTACCTACAGTGTGCCAGACCCGCGCTCGGCCCGCGACGGTGAGCGCTACCGAAAAGGAAGGGGCCCGGCACCCACTCCTTTACGGCACCCACACTGCGACCACCCAGGCGCGCATGCGCCTTTGCGTTAGTTACCACTGTCGATGAGTTGTTTCCCCGGCTACGTTGTGTTTCACGAGGGTAGGGACCAAGCGGGCCTTGTGTGACACACGCGACCGCGCGCGGCAGTTACGGCTGCCAAGCGCGTTCGCGTAATAGCTAAATTCATCTCTTTGGCCACCCCGTAAGTACCAATGTTCGCTGTTTCGCCTATCAAGAAAGCGAGGCTCTGGCATCTAACGAGACCAACCCCGAGTCAGCTGGGGAATAAGCGGTGGAGACGGGAGCCCACGCTGGCTCTCTACGACCCCACTGCGCTCGCGCTCCCCTCTCCGCAGGGAAAGCCAAGCCCTTACTGGGCCCGGCCCAGCTCCACGCGCACCACTGACCGTCCTTCAGACGCAGGGGCAGCCCGGCCCCCAGCTCGGCCTCGCTGCAGAAGTAGCCGCCACCTCGGGAGTCCCAGAAGAGCCGGTCCTGCGTGTCCTGCAGCCGCAGAGCCCACTCGAGCCACGAGCTCTCCTGCGAGGCCTCATACAGGTCCAGGAGGCCCCGCACGACGAAGGCGTAGTCCTCCAGGAAGCCCCAGCATGGCGGGTTGCTGGGGGCGGGGACAGACATTAGGGCCGAGGCTGGGGCCAGGCCCGGAGAGAGAGGGGCTCTCCCAGAGGAGCGAAAGCGTCCCCTTGGCACGTGTCCTTTCACCTAACCCTCAAAACCTACCTCTTCGCTGGGTACCATGAGCCCGTTTTCTGGATGAGGAACTGGGCCCAGGGAGGTTCAGAGCTCACAGTGGGCAGATGGCAGAGTCGGGGCTGGGGCCCCACAGGAGGCGGGGAGAGGGGCAGAGACAGGCCAGGGAGGCGGCCTGGGAAGGCCCCCCACCTGTGTTCCACGGTTCCCCCGGAGCCTGCGTAGCAGGTCCGCATCAGGCGGCCGCTCGCCACGTCAAACATATGCCGTTTCAGGAACTTGGCGCCGTTGGTGGCATAGCTGATCAGCCTCTCCAGGCCCAGGACGGCCCCGGTCACGGCGAAGCCAGACACCATCAGTCCTGGAGGGAGGGAGGAGACACCGGTGGCCGCGAGAAGCTAGCCGGGGGGAGGGGAGCCTTCCAGGTACGTCCACCCTGACCCCCGAGCCCTGACCTCTCGGGAGCAATGGGGTGAGTGGGTAAGAGCCTACACCGGCCCCTGTGTGTGACATGTCGGGCGGGTCACTCAAGCTCTCCGAGCCTCAGTTCACGCATTTGTAAACGGAGGACGAGAACCAGGATACGGGGAGAACTGATCTCTGGCAGGTGCCTGGCCCCCAGAAGGGGCCTTGTACGGGGTACACCTATAAACGGGACCAGGCCTCAGGCACGGCCGCCCCACCGTTCCAGGCAGCCAGCATCTTGTTGTCCAGGTGCGGCTTCGGCCGGTGTTTCCGGGCCTGCAAGAGCTTCTCCAGCCCCGTGTTGAGCAAGGTCCGCACGGCATCCACGTCCAGGCCGAAGCGGGCAGCGGTCAGTTCCAGCGAATACCGGACGGTCAGCACGTTCTGGCCCTGCAGCTCCCCCTTGGGGTCCTGAGGAAAACAGCCCTCGTGAGAGGCCGTGCCCCACCCCCTCCGCACCTGCCGGCCTTCGGGACCCCTCCCCGTCGTCGTCCCGAGCGTCCTCACCTGCGCGGGGCTGATGTTGCCTGCCTCCGTGAGCCCGTAGTGCTTCATAAGGAGCTGGCCCGAGGTCAGGGGCTCAGTGGCGCCCACCACAGGCTCCGGAAGTAGCTGCTGGACCTCTCTGACCGTCCACACATAGAAGGCGCCCTCTTTGGGCCGCATGCCCCGCTCCGGAGGTGAGTCTGCGTCCTCTGCGCTATAGAAGCCTCCAGACTGCGGGGAGAGGAGATTTGGCTGGCCCCGGCCTCCGGAAAGTGGGGACCCCGTGCCGTCCCGCAGCCAGGCCCGCCCGCCTCAGTGGACACACACCCGATGACTCAGGTTCCGAGCCACGTACTGCAGGACGCCTCTGGCCACATCGGAGTAGAACTCGTCACCAGAGATCTGAGCGGGGAGGAAGGGGACTGTGAACAGAGGGCCGGGCCCCCACCTGGGTCCAGAGGGGACCCTCGACATTGTCCCAGGAGGGTGGGGAGGGAGCCTGGGCGTGGGGGAGGGAATGAAGAATGAAGTCGAGGGGGAGCCCCGAGTCCCCGAGAAAGCCCTGAGAGGGGCCGCCGGGGAAAGGTGGACAGGCTAGGTGTCCTCGTTCTGGGCCGGGGTCAGGGGTCACCTGGAAGGCCTGCGAATAGGCCACGGCGAGCTGCGCCTGGTCGTACAGCATCTTCTCGAAGTGGGGGATGTGCCACTGGCGGTCCGTGGAGTAGCGGTGGAAGCCCTGCGCCGGGCAGGACACGGGGGCTGGACGCCGAGCCCCGCCTCCGCCCCCACCCCGCCGCCGCCACCGCCGCCACCGCCTCCCGGGAGGGCCTCCTCCCCCTCACCTGTCCCACGTGGTCTCGGATGCCCCCGTTAGCCATCATCTTCAGGGTGTGCAGGGCCATCTGCTGGGCCCGAGAGCCGTCCTGGGTGAGCCGATGGCTGAGCCAGTAGGAGAACAGGAAGCTGAGGATCACTGCGGGCACGAAGCACACTCGGGTGAGAGAACGGGGGGACACGGAGGGCAGGGATCCGGGCGGCCAGAGATCTGCCGGGGAGTTCACAGACGGGCGCCTCCCCGGGTTAGGAGGTAGGCGGGCAGCGCGGACGAGCGAAGACCGTCATCGGGGCGGCGTCACAGCGTGGCCGCTGAGACCACGAGTTAGGACTTCGCCAGATAGCTAGCGACAGGCCGGGGCGAGGAGGCCGCTGACCGGTCAGGGCAGCGGGAGGTCAACGACCGAGCCAGGGGTCCGAAGCTGCTGCCCAGGACAGGTACCAGAAAGCGGGGAGGCGGACGGGGCCGGCGTGGCGGGGACACTGACCCGGTGTGGGGAACTTGGGGGACTCAGCGAAGCCCCCGTACTCCTCGTCGTAGCCCTCGTCCAGCTGCTGGAAGCAGCGGCTGTTCATGGTGGCGGCGGAGGGCGGCACCTGGCGGTCGCCCATGCTGATCTCCGAGCGGGCCAGGAGGGCCGTGGTGACGCGCTGACTGTTCTCTAGCAGCGTGTTCTTGTTCTGTTTCCACTGTGGGAGGCGGGGGCAGACCCGGAGGTCAGCATGCGGTGGGGGGCCCCTTGTGTCCTTGCCCTTGACCCCCCCCACCGGCCCCCACCCCTCCCTCTCCATGCCCCCCGGGAGCGTATACCCACCTGCTCCCGTATCCTCAGCAACACCGTGCGGAAGCCAACTCGGATCAGGCCATCCTCGGGGGGGAAATAGGTGCCCCCCACAAAGGGCTGGAGGCTGGGGGTCAACCACACATTCATGGGCCAGCCCCCACCACTGCTGGTGGCCTAGCAGAGAGAGAGCGGGGGTGAGGGGAGCGGCCCCCTGAGCGGGGACAAGCTCCCCCCCGCCCCCGCACTGCCCGATACGTGGACAGACGACTCACTTGTACGAAGGTCATATACACCTTGTCCACATCTGGCCGCTCCTCCCGGTCCACTTTCACGCTGACGAAGTCCTCATTGAGCAGACGGCCAATCTCCTCATTCTGGAAGGATTCCTCCTCCATCATGTGGCACCAGTGGCAGGTGGAGTACCCCACTGCAAGGGGCCGTGGTGGGCCGGGCGGGGGCAGGGGGACAGGGAGGATCCGGTGACTGGCTGGAGGTTTCCGGGGAGGCCCCTTCTTCCCCGGCCCCAGTCCACTACCACTCCCTTCCTCCCGCCCTGGGGAAGGCGGCTGTGTTACCTGAAAGGAAGATCGGCTTGTTTTCTTTCCTGGCCTTGTCAAAAGCTTCCTGACCCCAGGGGTACCTAGGCCGGGCAGGGCTGGGCATCACTCAGTGGTCCCCGGGTGGGTGGGGGGAGGGGGTGTTGGAGGAGCTGAGAGCCCAGCTGCCCCCCTGGGGGAGGGGGGAAACGCATCAGGAGTGGTACTCACCAGTCCACAGGGTTGTAGGCATGCTGCAGGAGATACGGCGACTTCTCACTGATCAGGCGGTTGGGGACCTTCTGGGGTGAGGATGGGGAGCAGTTGGTCCGGCTTCCCTTCCCTCCGACAGGCATGGGCACTGAACTGCTGCCCGTCACACTTCGGTCCTTGTCCCGGGAGGAGCTACCCCTGGCAGGGGCAGGTGGATCCAGTGAGGGCTTTCCAACCCACCTCTCCCCAGGCCTTCCCCAAAGGCCCGCCCTACTCCACCCTGCCCTCCAGCACCTCCCCCCGGAACCGCGGGCTCCCAGCCCAACCCACCTTTCTGAACCACGGGGGAGACCGTGGCCTTTGTGCTCCCCCTTGTGTTTTGGGGGGGGTGAAGAAAGGTGGCTCATTGGGGGCTCCCTGCCAGGTTAGTCTCCCCCAACCTCTCGGACCCAGCGGTGGGAAGGCTGATGACTGTGAGGTCAGGGTGAGTCACAATGGGCAGAATGGTCCCTCCCCCTCCATTCTTTCCCCCCAGCAGGGCCCCTCCCCAGGGAGGCCGAGCCCGGAGGGGTGTCTCTGGCAGGCCTGGGGTTGGTGGCCTGAGGAGGAGGCTGCACGCTCCTGGTGACTGGACAGGGCAATAATTGGATCAGGGACCAGAGCCGGTGAGGGACAAAGAGAGGAAAATCGACACAGGGGACCCTCTCACTCAATATCCATGCCCTGGGCACTTCCATGAGGCCAGACCCCCCAGGACCCCTAGGGAGGAGTCAGTAACTGGCTCAGATCTCATAGGGCTCAGCCTGGGATCCTGACGCCCGGGCAGACCTAAATGACAGGCCCCTGAAGCCATGAAGACTGTGACAGATCACCCCAGGATGCTGCTGGATAAGGACCCTTGGCCCAGCATTGGGGTTCAAGGCAGGCTTCCTGGAGGCGGTGTCCCAAGAGACCTAAGGGGGCTAGCCCTACAGCTAGAAGGGATTGAAAGGAGTAGAGAGAGGAATGGAGGTCGTTACTGCCTGGAGCAGGTCGCGAGCGCAGACTTGGCGGGGCAGAGTTCGGGAGGACGAGGCAGCAGGGGCGGCCGGGCAGGCACGCGTAGGGGGGAACCGGCGCAGCGCGCGCCGCAGCGGCCCACTCACCCGCCCGTACCTGGCGCTCGCGGCGAGGCCCGCCCGGGCGCAAGGCAGCAGGAGGCCCAGCCGGGTCCGAGCGCCCAGCATGGCTGCTCGCGGCCTCGGGCCGGGACGCTGCGGACCGGGAGGAAGGGCGGCAGGCCGCGAGGGGCGGGCCCGGGCACCCACCCGAGCCGCAGGCGGGTCTTCGCCGAGACTGCCGGCCGCGTGGCCGGTCTCCGCGCGCCGCCCGGTGGCCGAACTTGGGATTGCAGACCGGACAGCCCGGAGCTTGGGAGGACCAGTCTGTGCCCCGAATGGGCCAGACTCAGCTAGACCTAAACCAGCTGCCCCGGGGGGAGAATAACCCTCATGAGGAGAACGTGGACGGTGATGAGGGTGCCAGAGCCTCGGGTCATTCTGTCAAGCCTTGCTCATTTTACAAATGAGAAATGAGGCACCAGCCGAAGGCACGTCGTGGCCAGGCCCACCTGGCTCTGCCTCTCCGACTCAAGCGCCTGCTCAAATCCCACCCACTCCCAGAAGTCTTCCCTGAGTAACAACAGCGAGCCAAGTTTGTGTCCTGTCATGTACTTCACACACTTATCTCATCTGCTACATTTCGCCAATATTTATTGAGTGCCTACTGCCTGCCAGGCACTCTGCTTAGGTACAATGGTGGGTGGAGAGAGACCAGGCTCCTGCCCTTGTGTTGCTCACAGTCTGTTGAAGGAGACGGAAGCTAATCTGACAGCCATACACATGAATGTACAACCACCCACTGTAAGAAGTGCCATGACTAAGTATAACAAGGAGCCCGGTCTGGTGGGAGAGGCTTCCCTGAGGAAATCGCATTTGTGTAGCAGCCGTGGAAGAATAAGAGGATGGGATGTAGAGAGGGCGTGGGGGGGAGCGCTGGGGGAGCAGGAGGGAAGTGTGCAAAGGCCCTGTGGCATCGTGGTGAGTCAGGGCTGAGGAACGAAGGAAGGCCAGCATGGCGGCAGGGCGGAAAGCAAAGGGAAGAGAGATAGTAGATGACGTTGTGAGGGTGGAGGAGGGCAAGCAGCCAGGTCTTGGAGGGACTCCAGAGCTGTGAGTAGGAGCTTTGGTTGTTGATGAAAGAAGAACGATGTTGAAGGGCTTCGGTCAGGGGAGTGATCCTGCACTTGGGAAAGGTCCCTCTGGCTTCCTAGTGGCGAATGGACTGGAAAGGGGCAAGAGCAAAAGCAGGATCGGTTGGGAGGCCATAGCAGGACCCAGGGAAGATGGTGGAGGTCTGCACCAGGTGGAGGCGGAGGTAGTGAGAAGGGTCTTGAGGCCTGTAGAGGAGGAAACATCCTCAAAATTGGCAGTGAGGGAGAGGGAGGTATCAAGAGTGGTTTGCAGAGGAGGGATTATGCTGGGTGGTGAGGCCCTTTGCCGAGGAGGGGGCACCGCGGGACTCAGGTAGGGGTTCATGAGGTCATTTTTGGACGTGTTGGTTTGAGGTGCCCTTGGGATGAGTGCGTGGAGATAACAGGGCTCTGGAACGCAGAGGAGAGGTCGGTGGGAGGGATCGGGGTGTCTATTGTGGAGACAGTGTGGGCATGGAAAGGACCATGAGGGGACAGCAAGAGGAGAGAAGTAGGCTCAGGCCTGGGCTCAGGGAACTCAGGAGTGCCCCTGTGAAGGAGAAGCACTAGAGGGTCAAGAGAACACCAGGAGATGGTGGTGCCCCGAAGGCAAAGGGACAGAGAGTCGCAAGGAAGGAGGATCCTCATGGTTGGACTCTGGAGAAGCCAACCAGGATGGAACCAAAGAAGGTCTACTGGCTTCACCATCATGGCAGCCATTGGGTGGACTTGGCAGACAGTGTTCCAATGAGGCGGGGCTGACAGCAGAAGCTGACTGGAGTGCGTTGGGAGGACGGGAAAGAAAGGGGACACAGAGGGGCACCTGGGTGCGTTGGTCAGTTGAGTTTCCGACTTTGGCTCAGGTCATGATCTCAGGGTTCCTGAGTTTGAGCCCCACATTGGCTTGCTGTTGTCAGCACAGAGCCCACTTTTGATCCTCTGTATGTACCCTTCTCTCTGCCCCTTCTCCACTCATGCTCTCTCTCTCTCTCAAAATATAAACATTTTTTTTAAAAAAAGAAAGGAGACATAGGGAAGTTGCATGGGTGTTTGATATGAGGGGAAAGATGGAAAGACTTTCAAGATGGATGAGGCTAATTAGGACAAATATCACGGGGAAGGATTTGGTTGAGAGAAGGCAATTGATGACATCAAGGTTGGGGTCATGGCAGAGAGGTTGGCAAGCTGGAGAGTACGGTGGGTGCCAAGGAATGAGATTAAGATGGGAGAACAGGAAGCCTGCCTTGAATGGGGAGGGAGTTGGGGTGATGACAAGCCCGAAAATGTGACCATGGGTGAGAGGTCAAGGTCATTCTCCTGCATAATAGTCATGAGGGGTTAAGCAAGATCTGGATGAGAAGACTGTGAGCCAAGCCTGAAGCACGGAGAGAATGAGGCAGGGCACAGCCCCAGGCAGAGAGGAGGCAGGAGAGCCCAGTGGCTTGAGCCTCCAAGAAGGAAGGCTCTCATTGGAGGAAATGGTCCGGAAGTAGCTACTGGGAACAAGGCTACCAATCCCTTCTTCATGGGGGTCAAGCAAGACCCCTTGGGATTCCTCAGGAAAGTAAAGTCCACAAAGGAGGGTTTAGAAGAAGAGGAGGTCCCAGGTAGGGAAGGGGTGACAGGTGGGACAGTGGCCAAGAAGATGGAGACCTCCCAGGTGTAGGCGTACATTCCAGAAGACAGATGCGGGCTGGACTGGGCACCGCCTGGCAAGACCAGGAACGAGGCGTATGATGGGCTCATTGCTCAGGGTTCGTCTCCGATGAGGGTAGGCCCTGGGCCAAATGGACACTGGCCTGGGAGGAGCCACAGAGCAACCTCATAAGGAAGGAATTCTTGCTCCCGTCTGACAAGTAAGGAAACGGAGGCACAGAGTCATGGAGAGGTTAAGTAATTTACTCAAGGTCAGGGAGCATAACCACTTATTACTAAGTGATTATTATTATTATTATTATTATTATTATTATTAAGTGCAAATCTTGGAGCAGAGTTTCGAACTCTATCAGTCTGAATCCTAGTAGGTGCTCTTGGCCATCCCGCCTGTAACAGTCACAGAAGAACTCCCTCCCTCCCTCCCTCCCAAACCAAACCAAACCAAAACACGGCAGCTCCTTTCCCTGCATCCCCTTTCCACTTAAGAAAGAGCAGAATCCTGTCCTCCCTCCCCTGACTTTTCTTCTGGCCTATGGAAGGCCGTTTTCCCTCAGTGACCCAAAAGGGGGTGGGGGCCCATAGCAGGCTAATTGCAGGGCCAGACCCTGAGCACTGAGGACAGATCAGGGTCCAGCGGTCCAGTTGTGGGAGAGCATTGAGTGGAAAAGGAGAGAGGGTGACCAAGGTGGCCCCAGGACGAGGTACCAGGCCCTGCCCTTCCCCTTGGTTTCTCAGACCCAGCGTGAGCCCCCAGGAGGGGTCAGGCTCTCGAGGCATGGCTGGGGTTGAATTTCTTGCCCTGGTGAAGAGGGGGAGGGGGTAGAGCTAGATTTAAGGTGACTGACTCAGTAAGACAAAGGGACCCGAGGGCTCGTGTACTGGGCTGGTCTCCCCACTGAGTTCTGAGATCCTGGAGGCTGTGGGCTTAGCAATCCTTGGATCCCTCCCAGGTGAGCCCACCACTTTGTTCCCGGCAGCCGATATACACAAATGAAACCATGCAAATGAAACCGGGGCTCTCAGGGCTGTGGAGCCAGACGGTCTGAATCCCAGCCCCAACGTATGCTAGCTCTGTGACTTTCAGCATGCCACTTAACCTCTCTGAGCCTGTGTCCTCACCTCTCAAGTGAGAGCAGGACCCAGGGCCGTACACTTGGTTTAATGCCCCGCCGCCCCCGTTTTGAAATTCTTAATTTGGAACAAGGGCCCTGCATTTTCATTGGCCCCCACAAATTATGTAGCCAGTCTTGAGTGGGAATAGTATCATCTACCTCAGAGGGTTGTCGAAAGGATTAAATTAAATAATCTGCCTAAAGTGCTTAGCACTGAGTGCGCAATGAATGGGAACAACCGCCTATTGTTCCCTGTCATTAGATCCTCCCCAGCGCTGATCTGTGGTAAATGAATGAAATGAGAGAACGAGCGAAAGCCCGGGGAGCATCTGGAAGCGAAGGTGCCGCGCTGAGGGGGTTGTACGGGAAAGGGGAGCATTTTGGTGCCCCACATGGCGGAGCACTCGTTCCCACCGCAGCCGGTGATTTGCGCTGTGGTCCCGACACAGACACCACGCCTCGAACCAGTCCACTTGGTGAGAGCGGAGGACGTGGGCGTGGCCTCAGCCCCGGGAAGTCTTCGGTGTCAAGCTCCAGGAGCTGCGGAGGGTCGGCGGGGGCCAATGGGAGCGTCCGGGCGGGACTGGGGGCGGAGTCAGCCATTCCAGCCTTCCCGGGGGCGGGTCCTGGGAGATGACGGCCCCGCCCCGCGCCGGGGACGCGGCCTCGCGCATGCGCCGGCCAGCCGGGGCAGGGCGGGGCTGCGCTCAGAGGAAGGGGTTGGTGCCGGGATGCGGGGGCGGCTGGAGCGGGCCGGCGGAGCCCGACGTGGGCAAGAGCGGCTGTGGCAGGCTCGCTGGCGGCGGCGTGAAGGCGCCGGCTTGCGGGAAGACGCTGACCGAGGCGGGGAGGGTCACGCCGGCTGGCACGCTGCTGAGCGGGAGAGGCAGGGAGGCGCTGTAGGTCATGGAGCCCATGGGCGCCCCGACCGGCCCGCCGGCCGCCAAGCCTAGCGCGGGCGACCCGGTGCGCATCTGGTTCAGGGTCGGCCTGGTCTGCTCGCCGCCACCGAACGGGTTGGTGGGAGATGGAGCGCTGAGACCTGCGAGACGAGAGTGGATGGGGAGCTTGGAGTGCGCCAGGGGACACAGCCCTAAATGGGATGTGGAGGGGGGCGGGGAGGCACGATCTGGGGTCTCAGAAGTAGGGAAGAAGAGTAAGATTTTTAGGGCAGGGGCTGGGCTCTGAAAGGAGTGATGGAGAAGGCAGGGGCCCCCAGTGTTGAGACCCAGCAGGGACAAGGGGTGTCCTACCTGTCAGAAAAGGGTTTCGCGTCTTTGCAGCCTGGGGCGCCTTGACTAATGAATCAAGGTTGACCAAGGAGGAGGCCGAAGGGCCCAGGAAGGACTCAGGAGTCCGGCATGCTCGGGCCTCCTTACTGGGCTGGGTGAGTGCTTCCTCCAGTACCCCCAGGTCAAAGGCATCTGGCTCCTTGGTGCCATTTTGCTTGGAACTGGGGATGGGGTCTCCAAACAGGTCCAGCTCTGGAACAGAAACGATTGAACTCTTTGGTAGGGATGGAGGGTGGTCGCTCTGTGGGAAGAAGGCTGGACAGAGGCCACCTCTGGGCAGGTCCCTCATTCCCCAGGGCTGAATCCTCCCCTGCCTCCAGCTTACCCACAGGACTGCTGGGCTTCCCAGAGGGCAAGGCCTGGGCACACTCCGGCCCCTCCTTGGTCTCTGCGGATACTGGAGGTTTGGCAAATGGGTCAAAAGGTGAGGTACCACCTAGAGCTAGCCGAGGAGGAAGAGGAAGATGAGGTGGGCTGGCAAAAAGGTCGGGCACTGGTCTGACCCCTTTTAGGCAAGCAGCCATCTTAACACAGACAGGATGTGCTGCCCCTCGGCACTGGAGGGAGGGGACCCAGAAATCCTCCCAACCCCTCCCCCACACCCTCCGGCCCTCTACTTACCAGGCGCATTGGAGATCTCTACCGGGGCTCCCCAAGGGTCAGCCCCGGTGCTGGGGAGTTGGTGATGGGGGGAGCTCTGTGCCCAGAGGTCTGTGGATGGGGGTCTGGCAGGCAGCACTGGGGTCCGGCCCCAGGGCTCAGAGGAGGAGAGCACAGGGGGCAAGTCCCAGGGCTGGCTTCTGGACAGGGCCCTTCCTGAGGGGACAGGAGACCAGGGGTCTGCAGAAGGCCCCCAGGAGGAGCCACTGGGCTCTGCGGTCGGCCTAAGACCTAAAAAGAGGAACAGTACAGACATGATCCCAGGCCCACCTTCACACCCAGCCCGGGGCCCTTCCCAGTTACCCAGACCAAGTTGGGAGGCCATGGGTCCCATTTTACAGATGGGATGCTGACTCGGGACCACCCAGCAAGGTGGAGCCCATATTCGGCAAGTTCTGCCAGGAGCGTGGAGTCCCAGGCATGCTCGGGCCACCTTCCCAGCCAGGGCAGGGATGGGCTGGGGCAGGAAAGCCAAGGTGAAGGGGGGGAGTCGAGAGAACATCTTGGTTTTCCATGAGCTGGGCTCTTCAGATGTGCTCTCCCATCCCTCACTACAACCCCAAGTCCCAGAGAAAGCTGAGGCTCAGAGGGCTGGGTGTCCTGCCCGTTGGCCCTCAGCTATGGGGAGGGGGTGTCAGCAAGTGGTTGGAAAGGAAGAGGCTTTCTGGGGCCAGCCCGGAAACCTTGCAGCCCTGCACGCCCACCTGGGATGTCCCATGGGTCAGCGGAGCAGTGCGTGGAGGGCGGGGCCGGGGCGGGTGCGAAGATGTC